>PVJA010001409.1:111118-128054 GCA_004027025.1 Myocastor coypus | reverse complement strand
ATTTTTTATTTCTATGAATTAAAAGGTTGACATGAAAGTGCCAATAAGGACCAAGTTCTGTAATAGATATTGTAAAATAGGAAGAAAATAGGATGATTACTTGAGAAAAAAATATTGATGTGATTCTGATGCCCCAAAACTAAGAACTCAGTTCAGGTTGAAAGGTCATCCAAAGTATTTTGAAATAGTTCCTTCGTCACTGGGGACACTGCAGAGTTGGCTTGAGTGACCTTTTGCACATATGTGGCAGTAAGTTGGTTTGTGTAGTGCTTCTTGCAGCTGCCAGTATGTATTACTCTTTAACACCATCTTCCCCATCCTCCTCTTTGGTTAAAAAATAACAAAAAAACAAAAAAAGTTATTGCAAGCCTGAGGCAGAAGGGCTACTATGTGTTTGAGGCCAGCATGGGTGACAGTGAATTCCAAGACAGCCTGGAATACATAGCGAGACCCCATACATCACACCCCTAAATAAAAAGGCTTTATTAACCATACAAATTACTGGATGAGATACATGGAAGACAGAAAGAGAACATCACTACTTAAGACAGTTCAGCTGCCTTTGTGATACCTTTTATTCCCAGAACTGCCAAAAATAGTCCTGATCAGCATAATTCTGGAAAGGACCAGGTCTCTACTTAGAGGTGGGAGGGGCATGGTGGCCTAATTAGCATCTCAAGAAACAGAGTGAAATAAACAAAGCCCACAGCCGTGGTCTGTTACTGAAAATCCCAGAAAACTGGGACTCAAGGTGATAGATAGCAGCTTTGCCTGCTGGCTCCCTGTTTGTTGCTTCCTCCTTTGCTTGGAATGTTAATGGTTGTCTCCTCCCCTGCTTGGAATGTTAACAGTTAACATCTGTATGAACCTAGTAACAAGGAAAAGGTGGAAGTCAATAGAGATCATGGTCATGACTATGCACATGGTGCTCCTTTGCTAAGGTAATTATGCACGAGATCACGTTCACTAACTCAAGATAAAGCTGATTTGTTTCTGCGATTCTGTGCTCACTGAGGGACAAATCTCAGTGAGTCCTCTGAGCTTCCTTCATCAGGCCTTCTTGTCCATTTCTTTCAGCACTGAATTCATAACATGCAACAGGGCACACCTCTCTCCTGTGGTCTTTTTTTTTTTTTTTTGTCTTTTTGAGACAGGGTCTTGCTATGCAGTTGAGGCTAGCCTTGAGCTCACTTTGGTAGCCCAGGCTGGTCTCAAACTTGCACCAATCCTCCTGCCTCAGCCTCCCGAGTGCTGGGATTACAGGCGTGTGCCACCACGCCCGGCTTTTTTTTTTAATTTTTAATTTTTTTTTTTCTTGTTTCAGAACTTTTGTTTGTTTATTTATTTATTTATTTATTTTTATGGCTGGCTCAGCCTGCCCTGAGGGCAGGGCTGGTGCAGCATGTGGTGCCGGGAATTGAGCCGCAGTCCCTGAAGCCGTCCAAGCTTTCCTAAGCAGGCGCTTTAGAACAATGAGCCGGAGCCGGGCGTGGTGGCTCACGCCTGTAATCCCAGCACTTGGGAGGCTGAGGCAGGAGGATCAGTGCGAGTTCGAGACCAGCCTGGGCTACAAAAGTGAGCGCAGGACCAGCCTCAACTGCATAGCGAGACCCTGTCTCAAAAAAAAAAGACAAAAAAAAAAAAAAAAAAAAGAACAATGAGCCATCCTCCCGGGCCCCTCCTGTGGTCTTCTCTACAGCAGAGACCAAATATATTTGCTGCCAGAAATTCCATGTCTAGGTCCATTGCTCAGAATTATTATTATTATTATTTTAATTAATTAATTAATTTTTAGTCTTCTTTGAGATAAGGTCTTGCTATGCTGTTCAGCCTGGACTTGAACTCACTTTGTAGCCCAGACTGGTCTCAAGCTTGCAACAATTCTCCTGTCTCAGCCTCCTGAGTGCTGATATTACAGATATATGCCACCATGGCCAGCTCAGAATGACCTCTGTGAAAAATTTTAAAACACTTATATATTTTTCAATACTTGTTTTTTAATGATCTCCTTAGAAGATAACCTGTATATACAGGACGAGAGACTCAGGAGTGAGGGAAGAGGCTGCCTCTCTTGACTGCAGAGAGCACTGTGGCTGAGTGGCCCGCTGGTACAATGCTCTAATACCAGGAGTGAAATCCTATCTTATGGTGGGTGGTGATTCCCTGCTCGTAGCATCAGGTTATGTGACTACTGATGCTTCTTGGTAGGTCACAAGCTCTTGCTCACAGGGAGACAGGCCCTCATCTGGAGCTCCTCTGAGTGTTCTGTTTTGTTACCCTGGAGCTTTAATTTCTTCTGGCCCCAGCCTTGTAGCCCCATCTGTCTGTCTATTCCCCTGGTGCCCTGTTTCATATATATATATATATATATATAGGATAGAGGATTCTGGGATTCTGGAAGGAAAGTTATTACTCTTTGCACAGGGCTGGTAGGGCTGTTGAAATGTTGTTAGAACAATATTGAGGTATAAATCTTGCCTCTCCGTGTCAAGTGTTCAGTGCAAGTCCATCATTTGCTATTGCTTAACCATGCAGGGATGGCTTTCAGTATTGATTGTTAGTCAAGTAGCTGATTTTGGCCAACCCAATGCTTTGGTACTGTACATGATGTTAGTCAGGGTGGTGCTGACTCCTAAAGGAGGAGTTATTTTGAAATTTATTTATTTATTTATTTATTTATTTATTTATTTTTGTCTTTTTTTTTTTTTTTTTTTTTTTTTTTTTTTTTTTTTTTTTTTTTTTTTTTTTTTTTTTTTTTTTTTTTTGAGACAGGGTCTTGCTGTACAGTTCAGGCTGGCCTTGAGCTCAGTTTTGTAGCCCAGGCTGGTCTTGAACTCTCACAGATCCTCCTGCCTCAGCCTCCCAAGTGCTGGGATTACAGGCGTGCGCCACCACGCCCGGCATTATTCTGAAATTTAAAGATACAGGACAAGGTTATTTATAACTCTCTCTTGCCTCAGCTATGAGATCATTTTAAATCCCCCTTCCCCCAGATGTCATCATCTTGACCCAAGAATACAAGATTTTGCTTTTTGTCTTTCCTTCTAGTTATCATTTATTCCTCAGATGTCCTTGATTAAACCCTAAACAATGAGCACCACCTCCCTGGGAGCTTTTCTTTCTCATATACTGTATTAGCAGTACATGAAAATATGCTGGGCCCCCACTGTGCTCTGACAATTACTACTCCTGGGATTCCTTGCTGAAGGAATCCTGGCCTCAGATTTGGTGTGTTCAGGGTCATATGACTGTAGACTGAATCCTGGCCTCAGTGCTGGGGAAGGGAGCTGCCTCAGAGGATCTTTTTTTTGCCGGGCGTGGTGGCTCACGCCTGTAATCCCAGCACTTGGGAGGCTGAGGCACGAGGATCAATGTGAGTTCGAGACCAGCCTGGGCTACAAAAGTGAGCTCAAGGCCAGCCTCAACTGCATAGCGAGACCCTGTCTCAAAAAGACAAAAAAAAAAAAAAAAAAAAAAAAAAAAAAAAAGGATTTTTTTTTTTTTTTTTTTTTTGTGGGACCAGGGTTTGAACTCACGACCTTGCACTTGCGCAGCAGGCACTTGTGCCTCGGAGCTATCTCCCCAGCCCCCCTCAGAGGATCTTGAAATCCTGGGTGTTAGAGGACTTGGGGTGGGGCTGGCTGGCACTTGAACAGGGGCCTGTAAGAGGACAGGGGTTGCTGCGCTGCCTGGGCGTGTGGTGCTGGAGCTCGAACCCCATTCCCTGCACTTGCCTAAGCGGGTGCTTAGTCTGTTGAGCTATCTCGCCAGCCCTTTGGCTTTATTTTCTTCCTGCAAAGCCCCCAATCCCAGAACCACTTGCCCACCCTGCTTCCTTCATGAATTCCTTGTTCCAAGCTGTCGAGACAACTCTCCCCTTCCTCTTCTTGCCTTTGACCGCCCTTCTGAGAGAAGCCAGCACCTGCCCATTCAGCCTTGTCCCATGCCAGTCACCAAGAACCCCCTTCTGGGACTCTGTCAGGGGAGAGCATGGCATGTGTTCTTCTGTATACCTTCTTCTTCTTCTTTTTTTTTTTTGCGGGACCAGGGTTCGAACTCACAACCTTGTACTTGCCAGACATTCACTTGTGCCATGGAGCTATCTCTCCAGCCCCTCTGTACACCTTCTTGCCCCTCCTTTCACACATGTGAACTGGTGATGAGATGCAGGAATATATCTGTTGGTCAGGGGCCTTGGGCAACGATGTGTAGTATTGTTTATGTTTTATGTTTTGCTGTGCAAAAGATTGAACCTGGAACATCAAAGATGGTAGACAAATGCATTACACTACTGCTGGGCTACATGCTTAGCCCAGAAGCTGGATTTTAAAGGATCCTTCTGACTTTCACTCCTCTCCCACCTGCCATGTAATCTAATGATAAAACTCAATGTATCAAACAGCTAAGGGTGGTTAGAAACTACTTGGTGTTTACTTTCTAAAGTTATTCATTTAACTCTAGGAGTGGAGGCTGAAGCAGGAGGATTGCTGTGAATTCAAGTTCAATCTGGGCTACAAAGTGAGTTCAAGGTCAGCTGGAACTGTACAGTGACACCCTGTCTCAAAAAGATGAAGAAAAAAAACCCCTTTATTACCTACCTTATTTGTTTGGTAGTGGAGCTGGAACCCAGAGTCCAGCACGTATGATTCAGGCGCTTTATCACAGAGCTATATCCTCAGCCCCTTACCATTTTTTTTTTTTTTTTTTTTGTCTTTTTGAGACAGGGTCTCACTATGCAGTTCAGGCTGGTCCTGCGCTCACTTTTGTAGCCCAGGCTGGTCTCGAACTTGCACCAATCCTCCTGCCTCAGCCTCCCAAGTGCTGGGATTACAGGCGTGAGCCACCACGCCCGGCTCATTTTTTTAATTAAATTATTTTTCTTTGTAGTTTTGAGACCAGATTTGGCTAATTTGTGTGGGATAACTTGGGGGAAGGGGAATATTATACTAGGGATCAAACTCAGGACCTTGCGCTTCAAGCTATCTCCCTGGGACCTAGGGAAGAAAATAAAACTTCTCAATTTTCTCCTCATCATTACCATTTTCTTGTGGAACTATATGAACACACATACGCAGGAGGATGGCAATTTTATTTTATATTATTGTTTTGTCTTTTTGAGACAGGGTCTTGCTAGGCAGCTAAGGCTGACCTTGAGCTCCCTGTGTATCCCAGGCTGGTCTTGAACTCGAAGCAATTCTCCTGCCTCAGCCTTCTCGGTGTTGGGATTACAGACCTGTGCCACCATGTCTGGCTTTATTTTATTTTTAATTTAATTTATGTACTTTTTAGAGACAGAGCCTCACTATGTAGTCTAGGCTGTCCTTGAAGTCTGGGCCATCTTCTTGTCATCAGTCCTTGCGCCCCCGACCAGGGCAATTTTAAAAACCAAAGGTACAGAAAAGTAATCTTTCCATAGTTGAGTTCCACCTGATCATCAGTTCTCATCTTTGATGACGGAGGTAAAGCATTGACTTTTGGTCAAATATTCACTCGCGTGGCGGAGTCTGCCCTTTTCCTCGGGCTCATTGCACCGGGCTGCACCGGCAGAGTGCGGCTCTGAGACCGGGCCTCACCAAGCTGCCCCTTGCCCCGGGTTAAAGAGCGCCCGGCGCGCATGACCTGGTACAGAGCGAGGCTGCCCCAGGGTGACCCGGTCTTGCACCTGCCTCTCCCTGCTGCTGCCACGGAACTCCTCTCAGTGTAACCACATTTCCAGCTCTCTCTGCCCTGGGGCCTGTTTCCCCCCCAGCTTGTTGCCGTTGCTGCTGCTTTCCTGGAGATTGAACCCAGGGCTGGTACACACGAGACCGAATTCTACCACCCAGCTACCTCTTAAACCTCTTTATTTTTTATTCTGAGACAGAATCTAAGACCCTCTCTCCTCGGCTTCCAGAGATGGAGAACGACAGTGTTGAGAATGGAGCAGTTGCCCTCAGGCTCAGTGCCTTGTCTTTCTGGAGGCCCAGGCTGAGTTTTGGGGATAGTCTTCCCTGAGTCACGTGGACTGACGCAATCCTCTTCACGCAGTCCTTTTAACTCCAGTGCTAAACTGATTCCATAGGGTGGATTTGTGGGTCTGTGGCCTCCTCTGGAGTGTGATGGTGTCCAGGCTCTTGCTCAATGTTTTCTCTTCCAGAGTTGGAGATTGCACCCAGAGCCCCTGAAAGTCCTAGAACAAGAGGTGAGAAGGAGAGGATGACTCCACGCATACTGGTTGATTAATAAGGACCGGATGGAGGTGGGGGTGGGAGGGGGAGAGAGAAAGACAGAGACAGAGACATGAGACAGAGACAGAGACAGAGACAGAGAGACAGACAGAAAGAGACAGAGAGAGAAGACAAGAAAGAGAGAAGACAAGAGAAAGAAGGGCCAGCCAAATAGCTCAGTGGATTAGAGTGTCTGCAAGCAGACGCAGGGACCAGGGCTTTGATCCCTGGGTCTGCCTGCCGGCCCCATCCCAGGGCACAGTGAGTTGGTAACTGAGACTGGGCGTGGTGGTGCACACCTGTAATCCCAGCTCTTGGGAGGCCAGTCTAATAGTGAGACCCCGAACACCCTATAGACCCTTCCCTAAAAACACAGATGCACACACACATGAGAGAGAGAGAGAGAGAGAGAGAGAGAGAGAGAGAGAGAAATGTGGAAATGTAGGTGCCTGGCAGAGCCCCTGCCACTCAGTATCCCTCTTTTGGCCTTCAATAAGCCTCTTGTTCTCTACTAAGTGCTCCCCCCAGTGATGTAACCTCTTGGCCCTGTTTCTGATGCATTCAGAGAAGGGGAAGTTCAGCCTGTCTGTCCAATCAACTAATGACAAACACTCTGTTCTTGTACCTCCTGCTTGTTTGTAAGTCCTATAAAAACTCTGCTGTCTGAGAGTCAGAGGCTTGGCTCCTGGGTGAACAACCCCAGCCAATACCACTGGCATAAATAAAGCTGTACCCTTGCCTCCAAAACCTAGGGTGCCACTCAGTTTGTTTATCTCAGCCTGTTGCGACACTTACAATGAGCCATAAGAACATTTTCAAAAATCTTTTTGAGACAGAGTCTCATTGTGTGCTTTAGACTGGCCTTGAGCTCACTTTGTAGCCCAGATTGGTCTCAAACTTACAAAGACCCTCCTGCCTCAGCTTCCTGGGTGTTAGGATACAGGCGTGCACCACTATGCTGGGTTTTTATGTAACAGTAGCGCTGATGAGGGGAAGTTATCCTCAGGCAGGGGATGAAATGATGATGACGTGCTAGCTATCCTGTTGTCATTCCTCACTCAACTGTGAAAGACAAAGTCCCTGAGTACTTGCGAGAGGGGACTGGCATGGGTCCATCATAGCACACTCTACAGAACATGGCTTTTCACATTGTTTCATGAATTTATCTGAAAATTTAAAAATGGGCAAGCAGATTACACACACACACACACACACACACACACACACACACACACACACATATATATATATATATATATATATATATTTTTTTTTTTTTTTTAAACAGGGTCTTGCTGTCTAGTTTGGTCTTGAACTCCCAGTGGTCCTTCTGCCTCAGCCTCCTGAGTGTTGGGATTATAGGTGTGGGTTATGACACCTGGCTTGTTCAGCCTTTTAAAGGTCACAACATGAGGGCTGGTCAGATAGCTCAGTGGACCGAAGCACTGGCTTAGGAAGAGCACAGCAGCCAGGGTTTGATTCCCAATGTGTGGCACCAGCTCTGCCCCGGGGTGCGCTGAGACAGTGATTGAGATTGGGGGTGGTGGTGCACATCTGTAATCCTAGTTCTTAGGATGCTGAATGCAGGTGGATCACTATGAGTCTGATCTATGGAGCGAGACCCCGTAGATCCTGTACTAAATACAAAAATGAATAAAGGAATGAATTAATAAATAAAGAAATAAATAGATGTCACAACCTGAATGGAGCCTGAGAATGGAGTCACTCATAAGAAGTACCTGGAGTTGTCAAATTCCTAGAGACAGGAAGGAAAATGGGATGGTGGATGCCAGAGACTAGGGGAAGGTGAGATGAGAGTAATGGGTATAGGTATTTAGTTGTTCTTTTTTAAAAACAGATTCTCACTAAGCAACCAACTTACCCAAGGCAGGAGGTCTTCAATTGTGATCCTCCCACTTGAGCCTCTCAGAGTGCTAAGACGACCTGTGTATACCACTGGGACCAGCAGGGTTCACAAGGTGAAAAATCCTGAGGTAAGTGGTGGAAATGGTTGTACTGCAGTGTGATTCTGAGAGGTATGATCCAGATATACAATATACGGTGAATGTTGGAATGAAAACAAACTTATTACGGTAAATCCTCTCAACATACTCTCTGCACTGTGAACACACTTATCCCATCATTTTTATCACTTTCGGAAGCAGTTCTGGAAGTCCTTTTCTGTGAGCATCTGTATGAGGTGTGGTCAAAAATACGGTGACTGCTGCCACTGAGGGTCATCTAATGGAAAGTCAGGCTCTTGAAAGCCTATGTTTAAAACAAGAAGTATTTTGAGGGGCATTAATGGAAATATCTTTTACTGTAATACATTCTTTCTTTCATTTTTTTACTTTTTGGAATTTAATCTTTATTCACTGGACACTGCAAAACAGGAAATTCCACATAGAAATAAGAAACCACTCCAGAGGATAAGCTTCATACAGTATGTACCGTTTGGAACTGTTCAAGTAGAGTCTTCTTGTAAAAAAGTGCTACAGTGACAAACCACATTTTAAAAAAAGAGTTCTTAGTAGAGAAAGACAAACTTATACCGAGCATAGAATACAGCAAAAACTGGTGCCTCCCTCAGCTATGTCCCTAGAAGTTAAAGGTATGGGGAGCCCGGTCCTGCCCTTGGAAGGTATAGGCTTCAGAGGTAGTGTCTGGCACTACATGTTGATCTTCGTCCCCTACTGAGAAATACTCCTCAATCAAATTTAAAGAGGCCTTGTACACAGACTCACTTTTGTGGTTCTGCAGAGCTTCAGTCTTGTCCAAGCCTCCACATTGTTCACTCGTTATACTAAGCTCTCAGTTTCACCTAGTTTCTCAGTAGCCTGCAAGATATTCGTAGCCACATCCAAAATAACAAGAATAATTTTCGCATCTTTCACAGTTGAGAGGCTCGTCAATGGTTCTGTTATACCACAATAAGCAAGGTACACACCTGTTCCACTGTCTCACTGCTTGTATAGTTGGTCTCGGTCCATGCAGCTTCCTTTTGTGTCTTAAAGTCTGACATAGAGTGAACACTGACGAGGAATGGGACTAATCCATGATTCACAACTTGCTGTATCTGGTCCTGCCCGGCCAGCCGTGATGTCTGACATTGTCCACATAGCTTCCTTCTGAATGCTTGTCTTGGGGTGAGTGAGCAGGCTGGGAGAGACAGCAAGCGCTCCTGCATCTGTCATGATCTGGGTCTGTTTGTCTGTTCCAGTGATGACATTCCCTATGACTCTCAGTGCGGGAGTCATAATGGGCAGTTTGTCTGATCCCAGGAGCTTCACCAGATGGGGCACAACTCCTGTTTATTTTATTTTATTTTAATTTTTTATGGCGGGCTCAGGCTGCCCTGAGGGCAGGACTGGCACAGCATGTGGTGCCGGGGATTGAACCGCGGTCCCTGCAGCCACCTGCAGGCGCTTTAGACTACTGAACCATCCTGCCGGGCCACAACTGCTGTTTTTATGATCATTTCTATGCGTTCCTTTGGGCATCACTGAGGTAGGAAATATCCTAGCAGGTATCCAGTAATACTTCAAGATCACTGTGATGCAGGAGAGAACCAAAGTAGGGAGAATTTGCTCAGCAGCATCCAGTTGGGGCTTGGGATTCTTGTTGTGGCAAAGGTTGGAAAGGGTCCTCTTAAGGTTGTGTAAGTAACCACCTGCTAAGGTGACATATCAGGGACTACAAGAAGAGCCAAATGTGGGCCAATTGCACCATATTTGATGACCAAGTCTCAGAAAACTGAACCATCCATCACGTGCAATGTTTCCCAGTGCCCAGACTGCTTGTTCACTCACATGAGCGTGGGGACACTAAGAGGGGAATGAGAGCCAGGATGACCCCTCTGTCCACCACAGCCTTGGTCTGCTCTGATGACCCAGAAGCAATGTTAGTGAGTGCTCAAGCAGACTCAGACTGGGTGGGGCTGTGGTTAGTTCTGCCCAGAAGGACACAAACTGTGGAATCAGACCAGCCTGGATTATGTGGTCTATGGGAGGTGTTTTTTTTTTTTTTTTTTTTTTTTTTTCCCCCAGAGAAAGCAGTTTCCTAGCAGCTTGAGTAGCTTGCAAACTGGCTTTCAAGATTATCACTGGTTATGCTCCCCCCAGCCCCGCAAGGAACATATTTAATTAGATCTTTGGAGAAATTCAGAAATTGGAAGTTTTAATACATTTTATTGAAAGTATGGTTTGGGCAAAAAAAATTAACCTTTATCATTGTCATATTACATACATGATAAAATTAAATTACAAGTCATATAACTAAACAAAAAGAAATTCTTTATACAAAGCGTAGATACCTAAACAAAATCTGGTTTTGAAAACAAAATCATGTATATAGCAGTATTCCTAAGTGTCAAATGAAAAGCTATACAACCAAGAGACTCCTGAAGGGGCAAATCCAGGTACCAGCGAAGACACTTTTCTGAATTCCCATGTTTCACTGAGCATGAAAAACCACCAATCTTTTAATTCTTTTCTTGTACATTATTCTGTATCCACATTCTCTACATCTGATTGGATCCCTGGATTAAATTTCATTTTCTGTGTGATATTCACCACAGATATATATCATTGGCTGCTGCTTTGGAGGTTGAATGTCCTGCTGAGTGTCCATTGTTAGTGTCTGTTCTTTCCTCCAACCCCAAGTTCTATGGTTGATCTGATCTGGGCAACACCAAGAAGGTTCCCACTTAGGCGTTTCTCTGGTTATGCCTTTGACAGAGTCCTCTACAGTCCAACTCACAGTGCCCTGGTTGTTGCGGTTTCCTGCAATGGTGAAGTAGCGTCATCAGGAAGGAGCTTACATTTCTCCTTTTCCACATTTGGTCATACTTCTTAGCTTTCCTTTTTTTTTTTTTTTTTTTGTGAGACTGGGGTTCAAACTCATGACCTTGCACTTGCCAGGCAGGCACTTGTGCCATGGGGCTATCTCTCTGGCCCAACTTTCCCCAGCTCCACGTTACCTTCTGTTCACTGCCGCCTCATTTCTGTACTGTCTTTTCCCTTGCTCTTGAATCCATTCAGTTGGGCTGGTGAACTAGCATTAGCATTCTTGTTGGTGGACATGGTTATGAGACAAAGAGAAAGTTTCGAAATGAGAGCAGGTGGTCCTGTGGGGCTCACTGGCTCTGGATGGGGTGCTCTCCAAACGTCCACCATGGCAGGGCATAGGAACAGTGTCTGTAATACTTTTTTTAAAAATTTACACATTCATCATGATATTTTTAAAATTTTACCTCATACTTAATATCACTGATGTCTCTGTCTCTGTCTCTGTCTCTGTCTCTCCAGGAGGATTGTCATGAGTTTGAGGTCAGCCTGGGCTACATACTGAGGTCAAGCCCATCCTGGGCTACATAGTAAGACCCTGGCTCAAAACACAAACTAACTAAACAATCATGCATGCTTAGATGATGCATTTTATCTTATTTTAACCACAATTATTATTATTATTATTATTATTATTATTTTTTTTTTTTTTTTTGAGACAGGGTCTCACTGTGCAGTTCAGGCTGTCTTTGAGCTCACTTTTGTAGCCCAGGCTGATCTCGAACTCACAACGATCCTCCTGCCTCAGCCTCCCAAGTGCTGGGATTATAG
The DNA here is from genome assembly GCA_004027025.1 of Myocastor coypus. Taxonomy (NCBI): domain Eukaryota; kingdom Metazoa; phylum Chordata; class Mammalia; order Rodentia; family Myocastoridae; genus Myocastor; species Myocastor coypus. The sequence continues at coordinate 116,233 of PVJA010001409.1, read as the reverse complement.
GCGTGAGCCACCATGCCTGGCTCACAATTTAAATTAAAAAAGCAAAACCTAGGAGCCTATGACCCATTCCTTTAGTTGGGAGAGAATTAGGATTTGTGAGGCTTGAAGCTTATAAAATGTAAGAAAAACAATAAATGGTGGTCTTTTTTATTTTAATTAATTAATTAATTAATTAATTTTTGATGCGGTTCAGGCTGGCCTTGAGCTCACTTTTTATAGTCCAGGCTGGTCTCAAACTTGCGCTGTTCCTCCTCCCTCAGCCTCCTGAGTGCTGGGATTACAGGCGTGCGCCATCACGCCCAGCAATAGTAGCCATTTTCCAGTGCCAGCAGGAAGGGACTGGAGGCGTCCAAGTGTGCGTTCCTTAAAATCTGCCCGTGTCACCTGTGAACCCTGGAAGCGGGAGGCTGGGGCTGCTGTGGGCCCCGCCGGCTTCCTCACGCTCACCCTGGCCAGCACAGCTGCCCTCTTTTCCCGGGATTAGTAATAGGCCTTCATTGCCGTCTAGACTTGCTTGGTCTCTCATCCTTCATTACACCATAGAAGGTTCCAGGAAACAGCACCTGGCAAGCTTTGTACGTGATGTGATACTTTTATTCACATACCTTTGGGTGTTTTTGGCTGTCAGTCTCTTGGCTCTAGGGTAGGAACATAAAGCATGGGAAAACCCCAAGAACAATTGCTTGCCTTTCAGTTTGTTAGCCATGGTCCTCCGTGGAGAAGCCGCAGCCCCACCGCGGAGAGGAATAGACGAGCCCCTGCGGATGCAGGCTCCCTACAGTTGCAAAGAGCTCCCTGAAAGTTTTTAAACTTTATTTATTTATGTTATGGCCTGCTCAGCCTGCCAGGCCCTAGGAGTGGGGCTGGCGCAGCATGTGGTGCCGGGGATCGAACTGCAGCAGTTGCCTAAGCTTGCCTAAGGAGCCGCTTTAGACCAATAAACTATCTCGCCGGCCCAGAGTTCCCTGAAAGAAAACAGAGCCTTCCTTTCTTCCAGGAGGGAAAACACTCCTACTTTTCTCTCTGAGCCCGCAGCATGGAAAGTGCACCTCCATCCGCAGCCCACCAGAGCGCGGCGCCTGTCTTCAGAAACTCTTCACGGGCCATGTCTATCTTTGGGTTCTGAGGAAACCAGAAGGTAGTGTTAGGAAACGCCAAGAAAGGTCACAACCATGATGCTATCTTCATGTTGTAATTAACCCTAGAAACGTGGCTGGGGAGGCACTAGGGCGGAGCTAGGGTTAGGAACGATTTCAGGAATTGGATTTGTTTAGTTATTCTGGTCTCAGCCGCAGGGCGTTGTAGGTGAATGAACCCCGCAACTAATGAGGACAGGGCCAGGAGGCTGTGCTCTGGAGATAAATTATTATTTTAGCTGATCATGTAACCAACTGTATACAGTGAAGGAATGTTCTCTATAGAAAGAAAAGCAAAGCAGCAAAACACGTCCTGCGATTCGACTCACCGGAAGTAACCTCTCTAAAGTGTCACGATGTGCAAGTGTGTTTACTTTCAGTGTTTGATGCAGATAATAATTTTCCTGGGAAATATATAATTTGAAAACTTAGTGAATGCAGTGACTCTTTGCATCCAGGGATTTACTATTCCGAGCTGAGAATATTTTTAGCTATTTGCAAGTTTCATAACCCGGTTTTCCTGACAAGCTGGTGGGCCCGAGTGAGTCGCCCCTTTGTGAGTCACGGAGCGCCTGGGTGGAGGCTCTGCCTCAGGGTGGTTTTGCTTCTCGGTCTAGAGAAGCACGGGCTAATTGGTGATTTATTGTCGAGTACTCAGGGCTTCTTGGCATCCCTTCCTTCCTTTGGCTAGACATATTGTCACCCAGCTAAAATGATACAATCAGTACCACACGCCTAGTTTCCTTCGTCAGTGAATATGGGACTTAATTTTGACTAATGAGGTGGAGGCAACAGCGCACATCTTGGGGAGTACTCTTTTTCTCATTTCTCTTAAGTGAAGACATAATTCAATGGCCAGAGCTCAGCAGCCCCCACAGACCTTGAGGGTGTGTATCAAAGCCAAAAAAAGGTTGGATGTGAGCTGAAGGGTTCCAGTTCTGACGGTTTTGTGGAATCCAACAATGGTCTTGGGATGCCAATCCTTCTATTTCTTTTATGTGAAAGAGAGTTAAATCCCCCCCCCTTTTTTTGTGGGACTGGGGTTTGAACTCATGACCTTGCACTCACCAGGCAGGCACTAGGGTTGCGGAGCTATGTCCCTGGTCCCTACATTTCCCTTTTTAAAACTTCTGTAAAAAATTGTTTTTGTCCTTCTATGGAGTGGTGCCGAATTCCATGGCCATTGTTCCCATTGCCTAATGCAGCCAGGGGCTGACTTGCCTGTGGGAAAGGTGAGTCCAGGAGAAGAAAGCTAAGGTGAGGTGACCTCATGGCGGAGCAGCAGGAGCCGGAGGAGCCCCAGGCCTTGGACGCACATCTATCCCTGTCTGTTCTTGCTGTGGGCCCTGTCTTGGAACTCAGGTCCTGTGAATGAGCCTGAGAATGTAGCTTCAAGACCTGTGGGTCCCTGGTGTCCCTGGGGTGCAGTGGGTCTGGGGAGGGAAGATGTTCCCCCCACTCCATAGGGAGACCCATCCTGGCCCAGCAGGAGGTGTCTTGGGGAGTAACTGGAAGAAGGTATCCATGCATGGTGCTCTCTAAGGCTGCTGTTCTCACTGCTGGTGAGGGGACAGGGTTCCCTAATTGCCCTGCAAGATTCCATGGGGACAGGCTTAGTTTCCTAACTACACCAACATGCTCTGCACATAGAAGGTTCCGATGATTCTCTTCCAAGTTCTAGCATTTCTGCAGAAGATGGACATGAGGACCTGATACGGGAGGGGGGTGTTGTGGGCCTTGTTGTGAGTTGTGTTCTTACCACATTTGTATAGTGAAGTCCTAACACTTGGGATCTCAGAGTGTGGCAGATGGGTGGTAGGGACTGTAAATGGGTAATTGAGTTAAAATGAGGCCATTGGGCTGGCCCTAATCCAACAGGACTAGTGTTGTCATAACAAGAGGAAGTTAGGACAGAACCAAGAGAGGAAGCTCAAAGCAAAGGCACAGAGAGGAAACGACCCCCTGAAACAAGGAGGGAGGCCTTGGAAGAGGCTAGCTTCGCTGATGCCTCGGTCTTTGTACTGGGTTGTGGCAGCCCTAGTGAATACACTGGGCTTTTCTCCTTCCTCCCATTCTGTCCACTTCTGTCTCTTCCTGTCCCATTCTCACCTCTCTGGTCCCTTCCAGCTGTTTCCCTTCCTCTCTCTTCCCCTTCACATCTTTTTTTTTCCTTTGGCTTTTGTTATGGTTTATGTCTAGCTGTCCCCCCAAAGCCTCATGTAATCATGGGGTGTGGCTTCTATAGATTGAGACTCGATCCATGATCCCTGGGATTATGTGTTTTAGTACTGATGGGATTATTGGTCTGAGTAAGGCTGAGACTATGGGCATGGTCTAGGGCGGATATCCTAAGGGAGAGAGCCTGAATGTAATGTAAAGAGTGATTGAGAGCCGGGCGTGGTGGCGCACGCTTGTACTCCCAGCACTCGGGAGGCTGAGGCAGGAAGATCGATGTGAGTTTGAGACCAGCCTGGGCTACAAAAGTGAGCCCAAGGCCAGCCTGAACTGCATAGTGAGACCCTACCTCAAAAAGACAAAAAAAAAAAAAAAAAAAAAAAAGTGACAGAGAGACAGACTTGAGCTCTTGCTGCTGCTCTGCTGCCCTGATTGATTGGCTGCCTCTACCACCATTTTGTTGCTGTTCCACTGCCACGAACTAGATTCTCTGCTCTGTTCCTCTCAGCCTTGGGCTAGCCAAATATGCACTGAAACCTCCATAAACTGTGAGCTGAATAAACCTTTCCTTCCTTCACTTTGGGTGTTGGGTATTTGTCCCAGCAATGAGTGAAAAGTAACCAAGACAGCTTTATGAACTAAATAAAATCTCACAAAGACTGGCTGGATTCAACCCAGCACCTCAGCCCGGTATGTGAGATGATGACTTGGTGCCCACCTGATCCTCATTCGACCCAGAGCCCAGGCCAGGTGTGTCTGGTGTGGAGCACTGGGCAGAACTCCCTGCAGAGAGGCTAGAGGCAAGACCCACCCAGCTGATCCAGGAGTAGAATATCTTGTCAGAGTGGCACAGCAGGTTCACCTTAAAGGATTGCAGCAGGAAGAAGTAGAGCACAGCAGCCAGACCCAAGCCACACCCACCTGGATGAGTTTGAACTTGATAGAACCTGAAATACTAAATGCTCCTAAAGAAGACACTGATTAAAAAAAAGAGGAGAATAGAAAAATGATGGAATCCATGAATGAGCAATATAGGAAAGAAATAAAATGCATAAAGCAGATTCAAAATGCTATGTAGGAAATTAAAGCCTCAATCACAAGCTGGCAAAACTGTTTCAGTGAAACTAAAAATAGACTTTCAGATCTTGAAGATACTGTTGCAGCTAATGAAAAGATAAGAAAAGATATGTTAAAAACAACTAGAATGCAGGAAAAAACAATCCAACATCTGCAAGATGATGCAAAGATGAGTGATGTAAGACTAATCAACAAGAAAGGAGGAGTCAATACAAATGATATAAAAAAGAATATCGATAAATAATAGCAGAAAGCTTCCTAAATATGGGGAAACAATCTTGACATTCAGGTAACCAAAGCATATAGAACTCCAAATAACATCAACTCAATTAAAATCACACCCAGATAGATAATAATCAAGATCCCAGAAATTCAGCACAGGAACAGTATACTAAAAGCCATTAGAGAAAAGTCATAGATCACACTGAAAGGAAAACACATCAGAATAATGGCAGATTTCTATTCGCAAACCACCAGGTCAAGAAGAGCATGGAGCAAAGTACTTCAAGTCTTGCAAGAAAACAAATTCCGGCTGGGCGTGGTGGCTCACGCCTGTAATCCCAGCACTCGGGAGGCTGAGGCAGGAGGATCGGTGCGAGTTCGAGACCAGCCTGGGCTACAAAAGTGAGCTCAGGACCAGCCTCAACTGCATAGCGAGACCCTGTCTCAAAAAGACAAAAAAAAAAAAAAAAAAAAAAAAAAAAAAAAAAAAAAAAAAAAAAAAAAA
>PVJA010001409.1:80496-111018 GCA_004027025.1 Myocastor coypus | reverse complement strand
GATGACAAACTCAACCCTACATAGACTACTAAAAGATATTCTAGAGAAAGATCAAAATGGCCATAACTACATGGAGAATGTAAAGAACCCACAAAATAGGGCAAACAATTAAACACAGGAGAAAAAGAGGTATATGAAGGGAGTCTTTCAATTATTCTTTTGTATACAGCAGCAAAATATTTCCATCAGCATACTTTACAAATGAACTTCTCCTGCACCCTATGAGTCATGATTCTGTCTGGGTCTATTGGGTGGATATCAAGGAAATACAATAGCTCAGTCCCACAAGTGACACCTGGCCACCAGTAAGGATCATGGACACAGTCCATGTATATGACATACTAGAACTTTGTGCGATATCCTAGCCCCAAACTGTTAGAAGTTCTGGTCATATATTTGCCATTCTAATATTGATGTTATGTCTTATTCTTAGTAATTCTTTACTATCACAAAAGCTTTTTCTTAGTTGAATTGTTTTGAAATATTTAATTTTAAACTAATATTTAATTAATTTTTGAATATTATTTAATCTTAATTTTTGTTTTAGGATTTATACTGTATCTTTGACTGACAATCTACTTACAAGACGTATGATATTTTCTCCTAGTATTAGAAACTTTAAAAAAATGTATGTTTCCATTGGCTTTATATTACTTCTTCTTTGTCTTTTACACACACAACAGGTCTCTCTCTCTCTTTCGCATTTTAGGAAAGGGTCTATAGGGTGTTCAGGGTCTTACTGCTGGATTGGACTCATAGTGATCTGCCTGTTTACAGCCTCCCAAGAGCTGGGATTACAGGCCCATGCTACCACACCCAATCTCAATTACTTCAGCATGTCTCAGGGGTGGGGCTGGCACTGCAGGCCCAGGGATCAAATCCCTGGCCCCAACACCTGCTTGTGAGTGCTTTAGTCAATTTTTTTCTCTTTCAGTTCTTTGAATTAATTAGTTTAATTTCTTACATACTTATACTTCCTTTTTTCCTAATGATATTTAATTTTGTTTTCCATAGCTAATTTTTTATATATCTGCTTTAATGATTGTTTTTCTTTGCAATTAGTTTTGGACAACTTCATTTTTGTGTATCTTGGTATGATTTTATTCAAATTTCTTGTGTAAAATGTTCTTTTTTTGGGGGAAATGTGTGATAATTTCAACTAAATTCAGAAATTTTGGATCTTTAAATATTTATTGCCTACCCCTTTTTATGTTGAGAATTCTAATGATATGAATATAAACTTCTTGATTTTGGTACAAAGTGAACTATTATATGACTATTGCCTACCCCTTTTTATGTTGAGAATTCTAATGATATGAATATAAACTTCTTGATTTTGGTACAGAGTGAACTATTATATGACTAGTCTATAAATGCTTTCTTCTTCATTTTTCTTTTTTTATTTTACACAATTTTTTTGTCTTAAATGAATATAACAATAAACATTGTGTAGGGCTGGGGAGGTAGCTCAATAGAATAAGCGCTTGTCTGGCAAATGGAAGGGCTTGAGTTCAATCCTTGGTTCTGCAAAAAAGAAGAAAGAAAGAAAGAAAAAAACGTTAAAATGCTAAATGCTAAACAGGGCCTCACTATTCAGTTCAGGGGCCAGTGAGTTAACTCAGCAGTCTAAAGTGCCTGCTTAGGCAAGCTTAGGCAACTGCAGGGGCCAGGGTTTGATCCACAGCACCGCAAGCTGTGCCAGCCCCACCCCCCAGGGCAGGCTGAGCCAGCCATAACATAAATAAACAATGTTAAAAATGACTGGGCCTGCACTTAATTCTCTGTATACAGGGAGAGTGCTGGGATCTGAGATGAGTCCTCTGAGATGCTTTTGTGCTATGCTAAACACAGCCAGGAATCTCCCTCTTTGTCCCAGTAGAAGAAGACAAATTCCTGTGCCTCTGCTGCTCTTAGGGACCCAATCTTAGGATTGGATACCGGGAAGCAAAATGAGAGAATGTATGCGCATCTGAAATGTCCCAGAAGTCTCATGTTTGGAGGTGGAGCCTGGTCAGAAGGTGCTGGTTACTGGTGTGAGTGGGAAGGTGTTTCTCTCCTGGTGTGTATCTTCTCTCTGTGTCCTGGCAGCTGTGACGTGAGAAGATCCCCTGCGCCCTACCTCCTTTAGGTTCTGCCTTGGGACCTGCTCACCATGGACTGCACCCACTGAAAGCATGAGCCACCGTCAGTCTGTCCTCCTGCACCTGTGTGTGCTGGGTGCTGCATCTGAACAGTAGGAAATTTGACTAAAACAGCAGAGGTTTAACACGACTAAAATGTTATCTCCTTTCAAAACATAAGCCTCAAGCTCCCTGTGATCAGTGCAAAAGGGCTCTAGATCAAGAGCGAAACTTCTTAGGGAAAACCAAGCCTCTGATGGAAACAGCGTAGAATACTAAAAAGTAAGAGAGGATAAAGCAGAATGAATCTCCCAGCCATAATGGCAAGGGTCAGAGCCAGCTCCTCTGTGAAAAGTGACTGGAGATGGAGCCCAGAAACTTCTGTGTGACCTCTGCAGGTGATGGCATAGCAGCAGATCCTTTTGTCAGCTTCCTACAATTTCAACTTAGAGAAAACATGTAGGCATGGTAACAGAGAAGCGCCTTGGACAGGGCAGGTTTAGCATGAGGGTTCTGAAGCCTGGAGTGGGCAGACTTGAGCAGCAGTCAACCCTGAGGGTGCGCTGCCCACATGGGGTGCCCCCTGCTAGGGTGTTACACAGGACCCAAGCAAAAGCACCCTGTGATAAATCAGTTTGAAGCAACTCCCACTGGACACTTTGCAGATAACAATATTATATTGTAATAGTTATTTGATAATCTTTCTGGAAAATATTCATGTACAAGTTCTCTAAATTCATTCATTCATTCATTCATTCATTCACTCACTCATTCATTTATGGTACTGGGGAGGGAGCCCAGGATCTCTCGTGTACTAAGGGAAGGCTCTACCGCTAAACTATACTTCTAGTTCTTCTAATGTTTTTTATTTCATTTTTAAATTTTTTTTTTTTTTGAGACAGGGTCTCACTGTGCAGTTCAGGCTGGCTTTGAGCTCAATTTGTAGCCCAGGCTGGTCTCGAACTCACAACGATCCTCCTGCCTCAGCCTCCTGAGTGCTGGGATTATAGGCGTGAGCCACCACAACCGGCTCATTTTTAAATTTTTAAAATGTATTTAGTGCAGGGTCTACAGGGTCTCACTATGTAGATCAGATTCATAGTGATCCCACTGTTTTCAGCCTCCTAAGAGCTGGGATTACAAGCCGGGCATGGTGGCGCATGCCTGTATTCCCAGCACTCAGGAGGCTGAGGCAGGTGGATCGGTGCAAGTTCAAGACCAACCTAGTCTACAAAAGTGAGCTCAAGGTCAGCCTGAATTGCATAGTGAGACCCTGTCTCAAAAAGACCAAAAAAAATACCCAAAAACAAATACAAAAAACAAAAACAAAAAAGAAAACAAAAAACAAAACAAAACAAAACCTGAATACTGAGGTTTTAATTTAGAAAAACAAATAAACCAAAAACAAAAAACACACAAAAAAACAATTCATACATTAACATCTTCTGCATTAAAAGAAAACCAAGTAATCTGGGTGCCATAGGTTCGCCACCACCTATGTCTATGCCTTGGTATAATGATGAAAGGTGTTCTTTTCATCTTCATGGGACTTGGATGTGGTGGTGAGGATGGGCTACTTTTGGCAGGCCCTGGATGTTGTTTTCATCTTGACCGAGTTTCTGAAGCATTGCAGGTGTCGAGGGACAGGAAATGCTCTTCTTTCCACTGAACCAATCACACGGAGTGGTTGGTCCTTTTTCCAGGATGTTGTGTACGTGGACGTATAGCACCTGAGCCCATTGCCATGGCCAGAGGAATGGACGCATCTCTGCGTGTTTACCTTATTTCAGCAATTCTGTGGTGTTTGTTTTCCCACATTTTATAGTCTCTGAGACTGGGAGGCTTAAGTCACTGAGCTAGAAGAGTTTAATTTTCAGTTACATCTTTGTTAGTGGTTCATAAAATAATGGTGTGTCTTGTGAATGACAGCATCTTGGTGTCAGCAAAACTCAGTCAGGACACCTCACTGCTTGGGCTGCCATATGCCACAGACTGAGTAATTGAAACAATAAAATGTAGTTTTCTCACATCTCAGGAGGCTAAAGTTCAAGATAGAGATCAAGAGTCCAGCTTCCCCTGTTCCTGTGAGGACTCTGGCCGCTGTCCTCCCTGTGGCTTTCCTCACCTTGTATGGCTGCAGCAAGTTCTCTCCAGTTTTTACAAGAATGTCAACCCACCATCGTGACTGCATTCGAACAATTCATTTCCTTAAAACAGTAGCACCTGGGACCTCAATATGAGAATTTGGGGGAACACAGCTACCATGTGGCTTATATCAGGCAGTCAGGGAGATGGCATTGTTTGCATCTCAGTATCCTGGATTATAGAAGGCAAACAAGAAAGGAATTTAAGATAAGATGACTGGAATCAAAGTAACTATGCCTTAGGTCACTTTTATCCTTTTTAAAATTCTACTTGGTTGTCAAAAAGATATTGTATAAATCAGGATTTTCTGCTGGAAAATATAAGATATTTTACAATACCTGACCGCCTCATAAAATTCTGTATTACTTGTTAACTTCCAAAGTGGCCATAGTTTTTCTGTCACTCACCTTTTACTCCTTATATCTGAATTCCTCACCTCTTTTCCATTTTTAAAACAGAATGAAAACTTTATAACTTTATAATGAAAACTTTATGTCATTCTTGTGTTTTCTTTTCTCTTTTTTTTAAAAAAAGCTGTTTTTAGCCGGGTGTGGTGGTGCACGCCTGTAATCCCAGCACTCGGGAGGCTGAGGCAGAAGGATCAGTGTGAGTTCCAGACCAGCCTGGGCTACAAAAGTGAGCTCAAGGTCAGCCTGAACTGCATAGTGAGACCCTGTCTCAAAAAAAAAAAAAAAAAAAAAAAAAAAAAAAAAAAAAAAAAAAAAAAAAAAAAAAAAAAAAAAAAAAAAAAAAAAAAAAAAAAAAAAAAAAGCTGTTTTACTGCAATGAGTTCCAGGATCAAGCTTATGCAAATCCAGTCATTTGTGACACTGTAAGCTTTATTCACGTCCATATCATCACCAAAAGTGCTTACCTTGAACAGCATGTGAGCACCGTGGGAAACGCTCCGTGTTAAGGCTGGTTGTTCTCATTGTGGACTTGTCCCTTGACCTTGAGTCTTTCCTTTTCCACTGGCACTGGCATGGGTAGGAACTCGCCAGCTCAGTCAGGTAAGTACAGCCTCAGATTCACCCTTGTCCTCATCTTAACTGATTCCCCTTGGAGGGACCACAGGTATCTCTGACATCTTAGGAGTCTTGGGTCATGGGAGTCGTGGCTGATCAGAAACACAGATGTTTTCCCTCCTCAAGATTTATGTATGGGGGAGATAGCTCAGTAGGATAAGCACCTGCCTGGCTGCCTGGCTGCCTGGCAAGCCCAAGAGCCTGAGTTCAATTCCCCATCCCGGAAAAAAAAAAAAAAATGTATGAACAGTACTTTGTGTAGGGTGGGAGAAGTTCCTGCAAAGAAAAATGTTGCATCTTATTCAGCCTTGCTTTAATGGAAGAGGTCCAAATATAAACCAGAAACCAGATGGTAGGGAGGACAATGGGTCTCTGTCTGTTTGTCTCTATCTGTCTCTGTCTCCTCTGTCTGTCTCTGTCTCTGTCTCTGTCTCTCTCTCTCTCCCCGTTTCTCTCTCCTTCCTCTCTCTCACACCCTGAATTCATCATAGGAAATCTGGCACAATGAACCTTTGTGAGATCAAGGTCTGAGTATGTTGTGGGCTCACGGTTGTGTCTGAAAGCTCATCTGGCTTCACTCATGAGACTGAAGGGAAGAACCAAGGCACACATTAGGGTATAAGCGGCCGCTGCCATAGCGACTCACACCAATCAAGTGGCTTTAGGAAAACAGTTTCTTTGGTTGGCAGGGTCCTAGGTGAGCTTTGTTCTTGGAAGTCAAGAGACTTGTTTTCTCCTCTCCTCTCTCAAATGCTGGGTTTCAGCGACGTGTTGACAGTCAAGTCACAACCAGAATGACAGCTGCATGGAAGATGGAAATGTGTAGAGGAACACATATACAGTTTCCAAGGTGTGAGCCTAGAAGTGACATCTGTGACTCATGCCCATGTTCCATTTCTGGGAAGTCATGCGACCTCATTTATGGAAAAAGGGCTGGGAAGTAGGGCGCTGAGCCAGGTGGCTTCAAGTCCAACTGTACTGCTATTATTATGAGAGCATGGATTTGGGGACAACCAGCCCTCTCTGCTATATTGAGAATATGTGAATATAGAGTAGTACGGTGCTTCTAGCACTGCATGATGATTTGCGTGGGACAATGCCAAACTGAGCTTTCTTTCTTCCTTCCGTAGTGACCTCAATTCTGGTCTGGAGGACTGAGGTGAAGTTAGATCTCTCCAGAGGGGTGGAGCCTTTCACTGAGTGCCCTGTGTGGTGTCCCCATGCTACCCATCCTCATGACTGAGCTGCCATAGGACTGATTCAGAAAACCCATGCACTCACCCCTGGAGGGTCTATGCAGCCTGCCCTTCCTCTGTGTCTGAGCATTCTACGTCTTCGATTTCAAAAAACTACACGTGGGAAATATTTGAAATATAGAAGTGTCTCTATTGAACACATGCAGTCTTGTCATTATTCCTGAAGCAATGGATACTGCAACTACGTACACAGCATTGACATTGTGTTCAGTATTATAAGCAACGCAGAGGTGATTTTTAAATTTATTTTTTAATTTTTAATTTTCTGTCTTTTTGAGACAGGGTCTCACTATGAAGTTCAGGCTGGCCTTGAGCTCCCTTCTGTAGCCCAGGCTAGTCTGGAACTCACACTGATCCCCCTGCCTCAGACTCCCAAGTGCTGGGATTGCAGGCGTGTGCCACCACGTCCGGCTTGTAGAGGTGATTTAAAGTCTATGGGAGGATGCAGGAGGTCCCTGGAAATCCTGTATGTCTTTTGGGGCAAGGCCTGGGGCATCTGAGGATTTTGATGTCTCTAGGAGATCGCAGAGCTCATCTCTGTGGATCCTGGGGAACACTGCACTGGAAGAGGACCCCTGGGAAAAAATCAACTTCCTATTACAGGGATCAATACTTAGAACATGAAGACTAGGGGTGATATTCAGATGTGGCCTTATTCATATTCATAGGCTGTTGAAGCTTGTGCATTCTAGGTATTCATATATATATCTTTCTTTCTTTCTTTCTTTCTTTCTTTCTTTCTTTCTTTCTTTCTTTCTTTCTTTCTTTGTGAGACCGGGGTTTGAATTCATGACCTTGCACTTGCCAGGCAGGCACTTGTGCCATGGAGCTATTTCCCCAACCCCCTCTTTTTTTTTTTTTTTTAAGGTAAGGTTTTGCTATTTAGCCCAGGCTGGGCTGAAATTCACAGTGATCCTCCTGCCTCAGTCTCCTGAGTGCTGGCGTCACAGGAGTGTGCCGCCATGCCTGACTGATACTATTTATTTATTGATTGATTGATTGATTGGAGTTAAGGTCCTGGTATGTAATTCAGAATGGCCTAGAACTCACTGGGTACCCTAGGCTGGCCTTGAACTCCAAGGTTTTCCTGCTTCAGCCTCCTAAATGCTGGAATTATATTATGGGCATGGACTTGGGCATGCATAATAAGCCCCTGGTTTATTAAGTTGATCGTTTTAAATAAGGAAAGTGTCACTGTGTTTTTGTGCCACCAAATAGATTGCGTACTCTTCCCCACAGCATTCGCGGCTCCTTGGAGCTGACCATTCCGGTCTGATCTCCCCTTACCCGCCCTGGCAGTGCTGTGGCATTTGATCTTCCCAGGTGTGGCGAGTATTTTCACGCCTCTGTGCCTTTGCTTGTCCTGCTGCTTATGCTTGGCATATGCTTTGACTTAGACTGAGCTCACCTACCTTTAAGGCTTCACACGAGCAATAACAGCAGAGACCAGTGCGACACTAGCCCCCGCTGGATGCCTGGCACTGTTCTAAGCGCTTTGCCTTCTTTCATCTCTTGCGATTTTCACAAGATAGGAGGTGGGTACTGCTATTACCTACGTCTTACTAGTGATGATGGGGAAAGGGAGGAACTCATTTAGGACGTGAGTGCCAGAGTCAGAGCTGATCCCTTGACCCTTGTGTGATTTAGGGATTGTCCCACTCTGGGCCTACCCTGCTGCAGAATGAAGCTCTCTACCCCAAACTGGGTAAGGATGGTTGCTTTTCATCTTTGGGTGCTGCTAGTAAGCATCGTGTCTAACATAGTAGGGCAGTGTTGCTTGCCCACCTGTGATGCTGCCCTGGGCTGGGTTCTAGCACTGACTGAGGTGTGGTTGAGAAGGGGTTTTGTATACTTGCTCATGTTGCTAATCGCTGGACCCTGAGCAGAGGAGATTGTGTTTGATGATTCAGTCAGGCCTGATCTAAGCTGCTTTAGAAGCAAAGTTGGTTTCCCTAAGCTCTGCAGTTTCCAGCCTGCAGCCTCCCTGTGGTTTTTGGACTCAGCCAGGCCTCACACTTACCCAGGTTGTGGACTCTTGTGGGTCAGTCCACATTATGTAAGCCGAGCCCTTGCAACGTTTCTCTCTCTACTGGTTCTGTCTGCCCAGAAAGAACCTCGGTGGGTGAACTTGTTGCACGCAGTGACATCAGCTGATTTATGGGCTGTAAGTGTCCTTGTTACCAAGTGCCAAATCCACTCATGACCTAGTGCATGGAACATTTCCGGAGTTGGCAGAATTCTCAGAGTTTGGAATCTGACCATGTTTCAGTGAGCTCCTGGGTCACACGCTAAAGGCTCGGGGGGTTCTTGGGCCTGGCCCTTCAAATCCTGAGCGGGAATGGATGCAACCTGAAATTCCAGTAGCTTCTGGGACATGGCCTCCTGCCGTCAGCAGTGTCTGCCCATGGCCACTGTTTTCATAAGGGTTGTAATAGATTACTTAAACAAGTGCAGCTGGAGAGAAATGCTGGAACCTTTCAATATTTTTGAGAAAGTAAAGACTTGGACCTATATGAGGGAGTTCGCTTTAGTCATCCTCAAGATTTTTATTAAAGGAACGAGAAAATTAGGAGAAAGGCTAAGTGGAATGTGAGACAAAAGTGATTTAAGAAATGTGTCAAGAGGGCTGGTGAGCCGGGCGTGGTGGCGCACGCCTGTAATCCCAGCACTTAGGAGGCTGAGGCAGAAGGATCGGTGCGAGTTCAAGACCAGCCTGGGCTACAAAGTGAGCTCAAGGCCAGCCTGAAATGCATAGTGAGACTCTGTCTCAAAAAAGACAAAAAAAAAAAAAAAAAAAAAAAAAAAAAAAAAAAAAAAAAAAAAAAAAAAAAAGAGGGCTGGCGAGATGGTTCAGCAGTCTAAAGCGCCTGCTCAGGCAATGGCAGGGACTTCAGGTTGATCCCTGGCACCACATGCTCCGCCAGCCCCACCTTCAGGGCAGGCTGAGCAGGCCATTAAAAAAAAAATGTATTAAGAGTATTTCAAATTTGATAACAATCCCAAAATTTTTGCATGTACTGTTCGGATTATGTCTAGGGTCCCTTTAAAACTGCATGTGGTCGCATGTGGGACTTTTTCAGAGGTACCTGGATCTAGAGTATGTGACACTGGGATTGATTCCTGGTGCAGTGCCAGGATCAAGGGCGCTGGCACTAGGGGTGTGAGTGCTACCTGCCTGGACAAGACATCAGGGACAGCAAGAGCCTCAGTTGTCCCTTGCTCGCTGCCTTGCTGTCTTCTGCCTGCCGTGAGCTGCTGCCCTCTGCTGTGCACCGCCCTGCCTTGAAGCCAGCTGATTGTGGACTGAAACCTCTGCAAGCTATGAGCTAAATCAACCTTTCCCGCTTTAGCTTTGGGTGTTGGGTATTATGTATCCACAAGGAGAAAAGTAAGTGAGACAAACGCTACTGAGTTGTGAAGCTAAATCAACCAATCTATCTATCTATCAATATATCTATCTATAAATACATCTTTTTTTTTTTGGTAGTGCTAGGATGGAGGCTGGGTGGAGTTTTGGGCATGACAGACAAGCCTTCTACCACTGAGCTACCCCCCATCCTAAAATAAATCTTCCTAAGTTACCAATAAAAACATGCTTTAAGGGATTGGGAGATAGCTCAGCAGTGTAAATGCTTGCCCGGAAAGCACAAGGTCCTGGGTTTGATCGCCGGTACCACATGCTGTGCTGGCCCTGGAGCAGTGCCTGCTGCTGAGACCAGGTTTCGTCGTGGTGCACACCTGTAATCCCAGCACTGAGGAGGCTGAGACAGGATCACTAGAAGTCTGAGCTGCATAGGGATACCCTGCACCAAATAAATACATTGATAAAAGATTAAAAAAAGAAGCTTCAATCAGCCATAGAGGAAGGGCTGGGTTATCAGTCTACTCTTTCTAGGAAAGAGATTTTACAAAATCTCATGATACCCAGAAAAGACAGAGGGTAATGTAGCTGTAGCCCAAAGATAGAGCAAAAAACATGCCTTGGGTGGATCATAAAATAACAAGGTCTTTTTGTTGTTGTTGTTGTTCTTTTATTTAAATTTTTGTGATGTTTATGGTATTTAACTTTTGAAAGGTGTTGGGCTGGGCAGATGGCTTAGTGGTCTAAATTGCCTGCTTAGGCAAGCTTAGGCAAGCTTAGGCAACCGCAGGGACCATGGTTTGATCCCCGGCACTACATGCTGTGCCCCCCCACCCCCCCACCCCCCCGCAGACTTAGCTGGCCATAAAAAACAAAGAAAAAACTTTTAGAAGGTTTTGAGATTTCTGT
This sequence comes from Myocastor coypus, assembly GCA_004027025.1. Lineage (NCBI taxonomy): Eukaryota > Metazoa > Chordata > Mammalia > Rodentia > Myocastoridae > Myocastor > Myocastor coypus. The sequence continues at coordinate 100,202 of PVJA010001409.1, read as the reverse complement.
TTGGCTCTAAACAGACATTTACCTATTTTGAAATTATTTTTCTTATGGAAAACCCCACATAGTGGAGGCTCAGGTTCTTCCCAAACTGGATTTCAATGTTCATTAACAACTTTTCTCTTGAGCTGCTCATACTGTAACCCTGGAGAATGTCTGTAATTCCACTTGGGAGGCTGAGGCAGGCGGATCCCAAGTTCAGCAGCAGCCTGGGGTGGGTAGGGAAACTTCCTGGAAAGTAAAAAAAGAAAGAAAGAGAAAAGGAAATGTTTTCTTTTCTGTTGCCCCCTTTTCCCCTCAAGGAACTAAAGATTCGTTTTTTGAGGTGTCAGGGGGTTAATGACTTGTAAAGACGCGCCGGGCTGAAACTCCAACAGGCCTCACTCACGTTTATCTCCATCAGCTGAAAAACTGTGAGGAACTTTTGGAGCTCCTTGTGTGTAACTGATACCTCAAACACCAGATAAGCACAGGCCAAGAATTTGGCACATGGTTTTATCCTGAAGGAAAGTTACCCAATCTCCCTAAAAAATGTAGCCCTGGGTGACTGAGAGTTTGGGATTTTCCAAGGGCTCCTCTGTTGGAATCTGCTGCTGGCTTTCACAAGCGTTGCTTCAACAAAGAAAGGACTTTCTGGCTTTTAGAATTGGGAATTGTAAGTGAAATAAACTCAACAGGACCTCATCAGGTCTTGGGCGGCCAGTAATTCTGCATTACATGTAGACATGGCTTACCGAGAACAGGGAGCTGGTTTTAATCATGAATCCCGACTTTAGCAAGCTAAGGTGACCTGGGCTTGGCTATGTCTTTATTGGAAAGGTTTCTGCTCCTGGGACAGAACAGATATATTAGAATGAAGATGGTAATTTCCGTTATGGAGATAGGGAGAAGCCAGCTGTGGTGCTGTGTGCCTGCAACCCCGACCCTCAGGGAGGCTGAGGCAGTGGGGAATCACACAAGCAGACGCATCCTGGGCAATGTAGCAGTTCAGTGAATGCTCGCCTCAAAATAACGTAGTAAAAAGGGCCGAGGATGTGGCTCAGTTTGAAGGCTGTTTAAAAAAGAAAATCAAACAAACCAAGTTATGATTCTACCTTGTTGCCCAGGCAAAATCATTGTTAGGGGCCAAATGCTTTGTTAGATAAAATCTGCCTTAAAACGTGAGATATTTCCCAAATATCTGAAGAGAAATCACTCTTCCTCATTCCAGGTGCTTGTGAAACTTCCAGGATTTCTGTTGGCCGTTATTTGCCTAGGACCATTTAAGAATCTTGCTTGCAAATCTGCCTCTTAGGCCCGTGAGGCCGTTCTGCTTTTGTACACTAGGTGTCGCTCTCTGTTCAGTGATGGCAGAGCCCGGCTCTGCGTTGTTAATTAGAAAAGAAAGATACTTGGAAGAGGGCTCCAAAGTGGCTGCGAAACATATTTTCAACTACTTCCAAACAGGACATTTTCCCCTACAGCTTGCAAGAGGCATTCATTATTTCTTTGGTTAAAAAGAAAAACCTTCAAGGACCGGACAAATAGCTCAGCGGATTAAAGTGCTTGCAAGCAGGCTTAGGGGCCAGGGTTGGATCCCTGGGCCTGCCCTGCCAGCCCAGCCCCCAGGGTGTGCTAGGACGTCAGTTGGGACTGGGCGCTCCTGGGAGGCTGTAAACAGGAAGATCACTATGAGTCTGACCCGTAGTGAGATTCCTGAACACCCTGCAGACCCAGGGTTGGTGGTGGGTTTCTCTCTGGGTGCTGAGGCCAGGTGGGTAAGCAGCTTGTCTTGGGGGGATTAGGGGCCCAGGCAAGGAGAGTGCTGCACCCGGGGCTGGTGCTGGAATCCCTTCCGGGGTTTCTGGATTCTCTCCCCAGCCACCGAGCACAAAGGAAGCACTACCCTTTCATCTCATTTTCTTGATTTTATTGGTGCTTTGCAGCCTGAAAATTGCATGGGAACTCACTGACTGGACGGTCAAGGTGAAAGAGACCTAAGGGACCTTAGACACACAGGATGACTATGTTAATTGCACTACTAATTTCTATTGGTTTGTTGAAAGGAAGAATTAAGGTTTAATCGTTCGATCAATCTTGTATACCTATATCTGGTAATCTGAGCAACAAATTTGATGACAGCAATATGTAATACAGCAGCCATTGTTAATTTCCTATTCTTGTTTTGAAATTCTGTATCATTTTTATTGTTTTCTGTTACTTTGTTTTTATCTTTGCTCTTGTTTTTGTTTTTGTTTCTTTCTCTTTAAAGTAAAATTAAGGCCGGGGAGGTAATTTGGTGGTCTAAGTGCCTGCAGGGCAAGAACATGGACCAGGGTTTGATCCCCAATATTGCATGCTGCTCCAGCCCCAGAACCCCTGGCATGCTGTGCCAGCCCTGAAACTGGGTGCGGTGCCTCACGCCTGTAATCCCAGTGCTGGGGAGGCTGAGACAGGAGGATCACTATGAGTCTGAGCCGCATAGTGAGACCCTGTACAAAATAAATAAAGTAAAATAAAATTAAAAAAAAGAAGAACCCTACAGCAAGGAAACGCTTGGGTTATGAAGCTGTTTAAACTGAAGCAATAGGAAGCTTTTCGTGGGTAATGGCCATGTCCCTCTTATTCTGGCAGACTGACTAAAGCCGGTGGCTCCACAACCAGAGGATGAGGCATTGGGCACCGCATTTCTTTGTGTTCCATCTTTTAAAAATCTTCTCTTGGCGATGCAAGGGGCTGGATGTGGGGTTTTCCCACTAAGCTGCATCTCCAGCCTCTTTTCTTTTGAGCCAATGGCTTGCTCAGTTGCTGGGCTGGAACTTGGGTTCTCCTGCCTCAGCCCCCCAGAGTGCTGAGATGCCAGATGTGTACCACCAGGCCTGATTTCTCCATTATGGTTTTTATTTTTATTTGTGTTTTTGAGACAGGGTCTCACTATGCAGTTCAGGCTGGCCTTGAGCTCACTTTTGTACCCGAGGCTGGTGTCAAATTCCTCCTGATCCTCCTGCCTTAGCCTCCTAAGTGCTGGCATTACAGGCGTGTGCCACCATGCCCGGCTCCATCATGGTTTTTATGCCAGTGGTGACCCACAAACTGCAAACTTCTTCACAAGCCCCAAACTTTAGAGGGAACAAGGGGGCGTGGCAGCAGCTCACTGTGATTTTGCGTGGTGTGGCTTTTTGCCAAACCTTGGGCCTAGGCCTTGGTCAGGAGTTTCAGAATTGTTCTTTGCCTTTCATAGATACAAAGGTAAAGACACTTGCCTCACCATTTTATTAAAACAGTAGTATCTGCAGAGGCACCGAAGTGATTCCAAGGCAGGCCTGCAATTTCAGGGGTGGCCCAGTTGCACTCTGGGTACTTCCTGGAGGCCTGTGGGCCAGTGATGTTTGTGGCAGGGACTCAAGAGAGTAAAGACATGTTCTGCAAACACGTGACCAAACCCAATAGATTTTATTTTATTTTATTTCATTTTATTTATTTTTTGTCTTTTTGAGACAGGGTTTCACTACATGGTTCAGCCTGGCCTTGAACTCCTTTTGTAGGCTAAGCTGGTCTTGAACTCACAGAGATCCTCCTGGCTCAGCCTCCCAAGTGTTAAGATTACAGGTGCGTACCTCCACATCTGGCCTGATAGAGGTAGAGGCTGAGAATTGAGAACCCAGATACATCTTAGTCTTTGGTGACACTGTCACAGTGACTGTTTTTGTACCATGTTCCCTCAGACAACCTTCTGGAGCTGACTTCAGAATGCGACCCACTCTGTTTTTGTGTGTATGCATGTGTGTGTGTGTGTGTGCATGCATGCACATGTGTGATGACATTTTGAGACAATTCTCTTTTTTTTTTTTTTTTGAGACAGGGTCTCGCTATGCAGTTGAGGCTGGCCTTGAGCTCACTTTTGTAGCCCAGGCTGGTCTTGAACTCACATCTGATCCTCCTGCCTCAGCCTCCCAAGTGCTGGGATTATAGGCATGAGCCACCATGCCCAGCGACAATTCTTGGTCTATGTGTTCAACTCCTAGTGTAACTGGGTTTGTGCTACAATATATATATATATATATATATATATATATATATATATATATATATATATTTCTTCTTCAGAACCAAGGATTGAACTCAGACCCTTGTGCCCTTGCGCTTGCCAGGCAAGCACTTATTCTACTGAGCTATCTCCCAGCCCACTCATTATAAAAGTAATACAATAAAAAAGTAATATAAAGACAACACAGGACTTGAAAAATATAGCTAGGAACATAGAAGAGTGCTATGTACCTTACCAACCTGCCATCCTGAGACTGACATTCACGATTTGATAATTTATTAATATTTGGGCCAGGCATGGTGGCATTCACAGAGTGCTGTAATCCTAGCACTCAGGAGGCTGAGGCAGGAGGACCACCATTACAAACTGCTTGTCTTTCACTTCCCTTTATAATCAATTCTTCTTTTTTTTTTTTTCTTTTTGAGACAAGGTTTCCTTATGCACTTCAGATTGTCCTTAGCCAGCTGGTCATGAGTTCTGCCTCAGTTTCCCAAGTGTTGGGATTATAGGCATGCACCACCAAGCCTGGCTTTGGTCTCTTTCTCCCTTTCTTTCTTTCTTTCTTTCCTTCTTTTGTCCTTTCAAGACAAGGTTGCTGTGAAGTTTAGGCTGGCCTTGAGCATACTTTGTCGCTCAGGTTGGTCTCAAACTCACAAGGATCCTCCTGCCTTAGTTTGCTGCATGCTGGGGTTCCAGGCATGTGCTACCATGCCCAGATTTTTTTTTTGCGACAGTCTCCTGTCTCACTATGTAGTTCAGGCTAGCTTTGACTTACTATGTGGTGGAGGTTGGCCTCAAACTTGAGGCCATCCTCCTGCCTCAGCCTCCCAAGTGCTGGTATTATAGCCATGCCTGGCTAGGTATTATTATTATTTTTTTGTAATATAATCTTGTTTTACAATACTGAAGGTTAAACCCTGGAGCTTCCTCATGAATCGCAAACATTGTACCCCTGAGCCCTTTTAAATTTTCTTTTGAGAAAAGAGTTTCACTAATCCCAGGCCAGGCATGCCTTCAATTTGTGCTCTCTTGCCTCAGCGTACTGGGACAATAGGTATGTGTCCCCAGGCCTGGCTACAAGACTTTTTGATATCTGTGAAATGTTTTATGGTTCAGACAGTTTTTTTTTTTTTTTTTTTGTCTTTTTGAGACAGGGCTTTGCTATGCAGTTCAGGCTGGCCTTGAACTCACTTTTGTAGCCCAGGCTGGTCTCGAACTTGCACTGTTCCTCCTGCCTCAGCCTCCCAAGTGCTGGGATTACAGGCATGTGCCACCATGCCCGGCTCTTCAGACAGTTCTGAAAACCTATCCTCAAGGGCTGGCCAGATAGCTCAATGGATTAAAGTGCCTGTTTAGGCAGATCGAAGGACCCAGATTTGGTCCTCGGCATGTGGGAGGCCCTGCCCCTGGGGCATGCTGGGATGGCCATTGAGACTAGTTGTGGTGGTGCGCACCTGTAATCCCAGTACTTGGGGGTTGAAAACAAGAGAATCACTGTGAGTCCTATCTGTGTAGTGAGACCTTGTACTAAATACATTGAAAAAAACCAATAAAAACCTATCCCCAGTGCTTGGACAGTGTGGTAGCCATTGCTTCATATACATTTATCATTAGTTCTTTAGAATAAATACTGTAAGTAGAATGATTTTAAGGTTCCTCTATGTGGTGAATTACCCTCTTATCGTTTAAAGGACAATTTACATTTAGTTCTGCAAGCAATACACACACATTCTGGGTCCTTATACTGCTGCTTAAAAAATTTTCCCTGGTGGTGAGCTGGGCATGGTGGCACACAAATCCCAGCACTAGGGAGGCTGAGGCAGGAGGATCGGTATGAGTTTGAGACCATCCTGGGCTACCAAAGCGAGCTCAAGGCCAGCCTGAACTGCATAGTGAGACCCTATCTCAAAAAGACAAAAACAAAACAAACAAACAAATAAAAACAACAACAGCAACAAGAAAACAATCTTCCTTGGTGAGTTTAGATGCTTTTCCTGAGTCTTTGTAAAAGACAGTTTCGTTTAACTTCTGCTGTAAGATAAATGCCTTGGCCCATTAGGAAAGGAGTTTCTATATTAGATTAAAGGAAGAGCAAATAAACAATAAAAAGAAATAGATTCTCTCTCAGACTGCACATTTATTGCACCAGGAACAGCTTAGTTTTAATTACTGGTTATAAATACTTCATAGTCTACTAATAAACGTCCTGTAGTATATTCAGAAAAATGTAATAAACTCTTTCTCAGGTGAGAATTCATGACAGTTCTCAGCCTCTGAATCTCTGTCAAAAGGAAGCTAAAGCTGCCGTTTTCTGTGGTAAGAATTATTGGAAAGACCAGTGAGAGAGTGAATCTCAGCTGAACTTTGGAATAATCACTGCCATCGGGACAAAATTGGGAGAATAAACCTGCATATTAAATGCGGCACTAATAGTAGGTCAAGGAAGTACTTTTTTTTTTTAAAAAAACGCATTAAATGTAGTGCTTAAGAGATAAATGAAAAACTAAAAATACATTAGTTTAGAAAAAACACCACAATTACATTTGATATTACTGCCCCTCCCAACTCCCAGCCTTGTGCAGGCCGCGTACACGCAGTATTGCTGACCTATTTGGCTTGTCCAACATCTGCAACTGTATTATTTCAGAACAGATCGATCAGGGATGAGCTTCCCCAGGGCGGGGAGGGTTTGAGACGCTGTTCTTAGTGGAGTTAGCAAAACCGGGGCCGAGCATTCATGTCAGAAAATATGAAGGTTCCAGGTTCGAACATTCATCCGTACTGACCTGAAGGACACCGTTGGGAATCACTGAGACATTTCTTTTTAGTCACTGTGCTGGGATTCCTCGTGTGCCCCCTCATGCCTGGTGAGGCTCCCACTCCTACCTTTTCCGGGCTTCTGAGTAGAACATTATTTATCATTGTTATTTTTTGTAAGTTTATTGCTTTCTGCTATTAGGGGAAACATCTTACGACATTGTTGGTCAGTTGTAATGTGCCTATTTGTGTCCTAATTCTGTTTTTTTTTTTTCCTTAAAAGAAGTTCCGAAGGGTCTCCTCCTTGAGTGCATGTGAAAACATCCAAAATGGCAATAGAGTTTTGATGTTTTTCTGATTTACAAAAAGGGTACACACTCATAAAAATTGTATGACAACACATGAAGAAGAAAGCAAAAATCACGCCAGTACCACTACCGAGAGATAACCACTGTTAATATTTGATGAACGTCTTTTCAGGTAGCTGACTCCCTCCTCTCAACAGATACAAAATTTCATAAAATGTGCTCCTGCTTCATGATTTATTCTGTAGCCTGCCCTGATTTCTGTAGACCTATATGTCGTATGTTGAGGTCAATAGGTATAGGTCTGTAGTGCCATTTTCATTATTTATTTATTTATTTATTTTTGTCTTTTTGAGACAGGGTCTTGCTATGCAGTTGAGGCTGGCCTTGAGTTCACTTTTGTAGCCCAGGCTGGTCTCGAACTCGCACTGATCCTCCTGCCTCAGCCTCCCGGGTGCTGGGATTACAGGCATGTGCCACCACGCCCGGCTCATAGTGCCATTTTTAAGGACTACTTAATGTCGTATTGTTCAGATGTGCAATGATTGGTTTTAACTTACTATCTTAAAATTTATTTAAAAAAATTAGATTGGGCATGGTGCTGCTCACCTGCAATACCAGTGTTTGAGAGGCTGAAAACAGGAGGATCGCTATGAGTTTGATCTGTGTAATGAGACTTGTAGACCCTGTACTAAATACATTAAAAAACATTACAAAGTTACAAGAAATATATATGCTTCCAAAAAGTTTGTTTTTGTTATTTTATTTTTTCTCTTCAAAAATTAAAACAAATTTTAAAAAAATACCACAGGTTGTATGAAATAAAAAAGTAACTTCATTTGTTTTCCAATAATTCCACCCCTGAAAGGTAACTCTAGGCATGATCTTTTCTAGAAAAATGTATAAGAGCATGTGAGCTGGGCCAGGGATACAGCTCAGTGGCACAGTGCCTGCCTGGCAAGTGCGAGGTCCTGAGTTCAATTCCTGGTGCCAAAATACCCCCACCCCCCCACCCTGTGGAACCAGGGATTGAACAGAGGACTTATTCTAAGGTGCTATCTCCCCAGCTCATGGTAGAACAATACATAAACTTTTTTCCACACATCTTTCTTCCACATGGTCGTACTTGTACTTCATGTTGTATAATTTGCTTTTAAAAATTCACAAGGTAGGTGGCATACCTTTCCCATATTTGTAGCTATAAATGTTCCTGTTATTAGTCAGCCTCACTAGAGAGCTTTCACAGGAGACCTGCAGCTACGTAAGGGTTTACAAGCTCGCCCGCAGTGGCTGCCTACGGTCAGGTACGAGTGAGTGCAAAGGGCCTGTAGCACCCTGTGGGCGGAAGGAGCCTGTGGTCCAGGGTTGGAGGCCACCTCAGTGTCCCCTGCGACTCCGAATCAGGCGGCGGAAGGGCCTGTGGGAAGGTGAGAGGCGGGCCCTGCTCCGAAGAAGACCGGAGCCTCCCATAACATGGAGCTGGGCTATCTCCCTTGGGTGCCTCTCCCACCCCACGGACTGGTGCGAAGCCTGGGAGTCGGGTGCCTCTTCCTGCAGGTGACAATCCATGCAGTATCCAATTCCTTTCTAACAACACTTAGGTGATGACCCAGAATTGATTTCACCTCTATCCGGTTGTCTCAGTCTGCTCAGGGTAGCGTGACAGAGCACGTAGCGCAGCAGCAGGGGTTATTGCTCATAACCTTGGAGGCTGAACGTGCGAGATGAGCCCCTCCCCCCACTTGGTGTCTGGGACGAATGCCTTTTCTTTCCATCGTACAAGGTCCATGGGGTCTCTCTAGTAGGGGGCGCTGACTGAGAGCCCTGTTCTATAAACTACCGCCGCCACAAGGGCTGACCTGCTAAGATCATGGTCTTGGGGGTTAAAAATTCAATATATGAGTTTTGAGGGATGCAGATATTTAGATCATACCATCAGTGTCTATGGGTAGACATTTAGGCTACTGTAATTTTTATCTACTCTAAATCTTTATGTTCCTGCTTATAGATGCCCTATTATCTTCTTAGTAGATTCCTGGCACTTACATTAAATAAGTTATTCTTGTTTAATATTTTGATCTGTGTTTTCAAATTGTCCCCTCAGGTCAACAGGATAGCTCAGTGGTCTAAAGCACCTACTTAGGCAAGCTTAGGTAAAGCTCAGGGACTGAAGTTCGATCCTTGGCACCACATGCTGTGCCAGGCCCACCCCCAGGGTGGGCTGAGCCAGCCACGAAATAAAAAGCAAATTGTCCTCCAGTTACTTTCCATTGTTTTCTGTTTTCTTCTTGCAACAGGGTCTCACTATCTCATTATGCAGTTCAGGCTGGTCTCAAATTCACAGCGGCCCTCCTGCCTCAGCCTTCTGAGTGCTGGGATCACAGTCACCACATCCAGCTAGTTAGCGTGGCTAGTGTGTGAGTAAGCTTTGGATCGCTGGAACAAATACCTCAGATGAATTAGCTTATGAAGAGAATGAAGAGAAAAGGTTTACCCTGGTTCACAGTTGGGCTGTGTTAGTCCATGGTTTGCTGGCCTTGTTGCCTTGGGTTTGTGGCAAAACAGTGCCTCACTGGGGATGGGGAGAGCACAGCACAGCAAAACTGCTCATCTCTTGCTGGGAAGAGCAGAGGCTGGGCCCACTGCCCCCTTCCAAGGTCCCCAGTGACCTGAAGACTTTGGTCTCAACCCTGTCTGTTAGATCTTACCTCTCTGGGCCCATACCGTGAACACAGGGCCTTGGGGGCATACACAGATCTGAGCCCTAGCAGGTGCCTAGCACAGGTGTGTTGCCTGAGTAAAGAATGTGACTGATGACGGGAGGGGGGTGTGTGGGGTGTGTGTGTGTGTGTGTGGGTGGTTGATCTGTGGTCCCAGCCCTCAGGGAGGCTGAGGCAGGAGGATGCAGGTCTGATTCCAGCTTGGGCAACTTAGTAAGTCTCTATCTCCCGAGGGCTTTGGATTTAGCTCAGTGTGAAGGCGTTGTAAGTTCAGTCTCCAGTACTGAAAAGACCCACAAACAACAAACAAACAAAAAACAAGGCCAGGATAGCTGTTCCACTGGTCACAACAGAGGAACTTCCCTCTAGAAACATGTGTTTCAAAGGACAGTACTGGGTTTGGTGTACTAGGAGTCACAATGAATGTCCAAGCATCCAGGACCCTGCCGGACTTTTGTGTATGCCCTGAGTGGAGGAGGCACAGGCTGTAATTCCAGCCCTCGGGAGGCTTAGGCAGGAGGACTGCCATAGGTTCAAGGCCATCCTGCGATACTGAGTAAGTTCGGGGGCAGCCAGAACTACACAGTGAGACCCCGTCTCAAACAAAACAAAACAAAACAAAACAAAACAAAACAAAACACAAAAAACAGCCAACCAAACCAAAACAAACAAGAACACTGATAAAAGACCCCCCAAACAACCCCCTCTCAAAGCTCCCTCTGTGCATGGAGTGTGGCAGACGCTACATGGAGACGTGTGTCACACAGGCACTTAGGCTGCTGAGCCATCTCCCCAGGCCTGGGAGTGTATGTCGAGGGGTGCTGTGCGTTTACATGCACACGTTCTATCTGGCTTCCATGGTGTCCCGTTTTCCATTAAAAAAAATTTTTTTTTTTTAAATTTTGAGACAGTCTTCCTTCATCACTAAATTGCCTAGGTTGGATTTGAACTTGGGATCCTCCTGCCTTGGCCTCTCAGGAGGCTGGGATTATAGGTGTGTGCCCCTCGGCCTATCATCTTCATTCCTTTAAGGGACTGCACGTGAAAATCACAAGTTCACACACAAATGAAAATGACTAGGAGGTTTTTTTTTGTTTTGTTTTGTTTTCCCTTTGAGACAAGATCCCTTGTGTAGTTCAGGCTAACTCTAAATTCACAGTGTAAAAAAAAAGGAAACTCACGGTGTAGCCTGGGCTATCCTTGAACTTGCAATAATCTTCCTGCTTCAGCCTCCCAAGCACTGAGATTGCTGGCCGCTGCCATCATGATGATGAGGATTTTATTTTTATTTTTATTTTATTTTTTTAATTTTTGATGTCAGCAATGGAACTCAGGACCTTGAACTTGCCAGGCAGGCACGGAGCTGCTATGCTGTATCCCAAAGCAACTAAGGGGTTTAAATCAGCGCTGTGGCCAGGAAATAATAGCTCAGCAGCATAAGCACCTGCCTGGTAAGTTCAAGGACCTGAGTTGGATCCCTGGTACCAAAACAACAGCCACGATGATGAGGACGACAACGACCACGCTGATCAACAACAACAACAGCAACAACAACAACAACAACAGCAACAGCAACAGCAAAACAGCAAGGCCCGTGCAGCCCTGCAGCGCCCGGCCTGCACCTCGGGCTTCCGTCCTTGCGGGGCACCAACCCGCCCCACCTGCCTGAGCCTCCGGAGAGGGAGGCTACAACTGCCCGTCCTGTGCAGCCTGCTTCCCAGGGGGACAGCCCGGAGCTGCAGACCCAGCAGCCTCTCCCCAGCCTCCCGTGGAAAAGGGAGGAACGAGAGCATTTAGCAAGGACGCTTTCTGCCTCCCAAGCGTGTTCGCTCGCCGGCAGAGCAGCTGCCTTTATTCTACCCTAGATGCAACTGCATTCCAACGACTGGTGAGGGACTCTTTACACAAGTTTGTAAAATGCTTGAAGAAGTTTCCAGAAAAAAAAAAAAAAAAAGCACCATACAAGCATAAGGCACTGTTATCACTTGTTTGGGAAGCCTGTGTTCTGTTACTGAACGTCCCCCCGGTGGCACGTGGACCAGCATGGTTTATTATAAGCGAGGCCGCATGCGACTCCTCCGTTCTCATTAGTGCCCTGTGGAGGGTCCGGGTCTCACCGACTCTCCAAATTAGAAAAAACATCCCCAAAAGAGCGATGAACCCAAACCGAGGTCAGGGGAGTCGGGGTATTCGTTCTCCCTCCCCAGCATGTGGAGACGCTAATCCTTAATCCATCATCTCTCGCAGACAGAAGCCGCAGATCTTTTGTTTTCGTCCGGATATTGGCCCATGACAAATTCACATTACCCTCTGCCTAGCGTCTTTGTGATCACCTCACCGAGTCTCAGCAAGTTCACTCCAAGGGCCGAGGCAAATAACCTCGGTTGTTTATTTATGCTCCTACCTTGTTCCATGGCCGTCTCCACCCAAGGCCTTTCCAGAAGAGCTTCATAAAAAGTAATGCTCGCCGACATCCATCACAGCTGGCTTGGCTTCCCATTTCCTGTTGCCTTAATAGATCCCCGCAGAGGGAAGGGAAGGCAGCTCAGGCTTCTGTCAGACAGCGCTCTTCCTCGCTCCTTTCCAAGCTCATCAGAAATTCTTGTGCTATCATTCGAGTGAAATATATTTTTGAAAAGATGACATGGGTATTGTTTGAATATCTTCGCTAGCATTTGGCTGCCATTTTCTCTATCTTGCATCATGCGGATCCGTCCCCAACATCCATGGCTCTGGGAGAGTGTCCCAAGGGCAGGCAGTGGGGTGGGGGAGGGGTGGGCGGTGGTGGGGTGGGGGAGGGGGAAGACTCTGAGCATCATGGCTCAGGAAATGTCACAGCACTTGCTAGTGTCCATGTCTCCATTTCTGTGACAAAAAGTGCTTGGAGTTATGGTCATCAGTTCCCTGTTAGTTTTGATGGGGCAGACAGATATTATTGGAAGTAACAGTTTGGACTTGTAGTGATCCCCCTATTTTTAGCGCCCTAAAGGCAGGGCTGGCTCAGCATGTGGTGCCGTGGATCGAACCATGGTCCCTGAAGCCTCCCAAACTTTCCCAAGCAGGCGCTTTAGACCACTGAGCCATCCCACCAGGCCCCAATGCTGGGATTATAGTGGCGTGCATTGCAAACTGCGGATCGAACCCCTGTCCCTGCACCTGCCTAAGCAGGCGCTTTAGTCCGCTGAACTATCCGGCTGGCACAGCTTTTTGTTCATTGAGACAGGGTCTTGCTATGTTATTCAGGCTGACCTTGGCCTCAAACTCTTGGCAATTCTCTTGCCTCAGCCTCCCCAGTGTTGGCATTACACGAGTGCACCTCCAGGCCCTGCTGTGGAGTTTCTTTGCACCATTAAAGGTTCATTTAAAGTTTTTTCCTGCTGAGACCTTGGTTCAGTCTCCTGCTCCCTCCTGATGTTCAGCTTGCTGATGCAGTGCTTGTGTCCTGTGCAGGGCCCTGGGCTTGAGTTCCAGCCCTGAAAATCCTTCCTGAAGAGTCAGAAGGCAAATGTGGAGGGAAGCCCTGGCTCAGGGACTGATCATTGTTTCTCTGCTGGGCTCTGTGGTTTCTAAATGTGTGGATTCTGGACCACAGGCTCAGAACTGCCTCAGGCATATTCAGTGTGCAAGAGTCACTGTGGGTCTCCTTTGTGGTGCTCTGTGAGTTCTGGCCCCGTGAATTGACTGGCCTCTCTCCAGCTGCTCAGACCCTGGAGGCTGCTGGGAGGATATGGTCGGGCGGGGGCTGGGCCCGCTTCCCTTGCAGGGCTGTGCAGGGCTGTGCAGCTTTCCCTGTTCTGAGCCCCCTCTCCACCAGTCCTTGCATTGCTAGCTCTTCCTGTCCACAGGCTTCTTTCAAACACCTGTTTTATGCCAGTTTTCAAAGGAAATGGGGACACATCAGAGAAAAAAGTGACTTAGGCCTTTTTCTTTCTTTTTGTTTTGGGACAGACTCTTGCTACGTAGCCCAGGCTGGCCTTGTCCTCGCAGTGGGCTTCCTGCATCATCCTCCTGAGTGCTTGGGTTGTAGTTGTCCACTATCATGCCAGGCCAGACCTCTACTGATCTCTTCATCTAGCTATGTATCTATCTACCTATTTTTGCCTTAGGGCTTCTTATATTTGGTTGACTACATATATTGAAGAAATCTTGCATGGTCAAGACCTTTGTCTTTGTTTGATTCTTTTTGCATTTCTTTTCTTTTTTTTTGAGACAGGGTCTCACTATATAGCCCAGGCTGGATTTGAACTCACGGTGATCCTCTTGTCTCAGCCACCCAAGTCCTGGGATTGCAGGTGTGCACCATCACGCGCAGCTAAACTTTGTCCTTTAAAAGCAGGGACCTGCAGGGGCGGACTGTCACTGGCCTTGAGCCTGGGTGGGAGACCTTCCTTCTCGAGAAGATCCCCCCCACTGCATCCTCCTCTGACAGCCTGGGCCCAGGTGCAGGGAGAGGTGGCAAGGATTGACAGCAGGTCCTGTGCGTTTTGCCCCTGCAGGCCCCAAAGGGAGGACGGCCCCTGCTGGCAATTTGAGTCCCTGCCCCAACATCCTGTCTCACCCTCCAGGGGTGCCGGAGTCCATCTGTCCCTGACCTGGTGTACCCACAGCACATTCCCCAAGCAGCCCTTGGGCTGGGTGTGCTGATGCAAAGCAATCCCAGCGCTGAGGCGGCCGAGGCAGGAGGGTCGTTACAATTTCGAGACCACCTGGGCTACAAAGCGAGCTCAAGACCAGGCCGAACTGCGTATCGAGATCTTGTCTCCAAAAGACAAAAAACCGAAATAAGCGCAAGCAACCCTTTCGTACCCAGCCCAGAGGCCGCAATGGCACCGCGCTCCCTCCATGTCCGTCAATTACCAGGGCTAATCAAGTTATCATGGGACAGTGGAGATTGACTCTGGCCTGGCTCGGAGTCCAAGCTGCCTGCTGTGGAGTGAGGCCAGGGGCTGCGGCCCACGCCCAGCCGCTCCACGAGTTTCCCAACTCAAAGGTAAATAATGAAAGGGCAGTCAATAAACAATTGCGGCGTACTAAATTATTCATTTAAACATTCAGGGTCTGTGCTGAGCAGGAGATCCGCGGCAGCTCCCCCACCCCGATCTGAATCTGTCGGGAGGTTGAGTTATTTATCAAGTTGGACACCAGAGGGCACTCGTGTCACGTAGGAAAAGCACCGAGCCCCACCCCCTGCTTCCTAGTGCTTGTGGAGACAGAAGAGATAGGACAGTGCTGGGGAGAGGCAGAGAGGAAGGCAGGAAATAAGAGGGTAGGCACAGAAACGAGAAGAAAAGTGCTCTGCACGGGCAGATCAAATTCAACCTTGTGCTGAAGATAGGAATGGGGAAAGAAATAGGAAAGGGTCAGAATAACTTATTTCTTTGAAAGATTTGGAACAGTAAAGACAAGGCTAAAGAGATACTCCAAAAAGGTAGCAGTTTCATTTCTATCTGGAAAACTGAGCTCTGATGTTCTGGAAAATACTCTCAGGAATCAAGTGGTTCTCTTGGGCTTCTGGGAAATCACGAAGACTACACGGTTGTGGGGGGGGGTGGTGGTGCCCTGGGTCATTTCAAAAAAATTAAGAACCTGGTTCTCACTAAATTGTCGATGCTGAGCTGGGTGATGTGGCGCATGCCTGTAATCCCAGCACTTGGGAGGCTGAGGCAGGAGGATTAGTGCGAGTTCGAGACCAGCCTGGGCTACAAAAGTGAGCTCAAGGCCAGCCTGAACTGTGTAGTGAGACCCTATCTCAAAACAACAACAACAAAGTTGTCGATGCTGGCCTCGAACTTTTGATCGTCCTGCACCTGAAGCAGCAGGGATTACTGGTGTGGCTCCCCATGTTGTTGGAAGCAGGACCCCACCCCATTTGAAAGCTTGCCCTGGAAGGAAATGAAATCCTAGTATTATTAAGCTCTGTATGGGTTTTCTCTTCTCATTTTTTTATGAGCCTGTGCCACGTGAGGTACGACGTCTCCTGTGGATTGAGAAGGGCTTTTGTGGTCCCTGGGATATTTACGGTAAACCTAAGGTGCTGAGGCAGTATCCATTCACCGCAGTAATGCAGATGCCAAAGCAAGCGATGTTTATTTATAACAAGGCACGCAACCGCCCGCAGGGGAGTGTCACTGTGTTTGTAATCTCTCCCAGTGTGAGGCTGTTGTCGCTGCACAGTCAGGCTTTGCATGGGCTTTGCATTAAGCGACAAATTTGCGCGGTCCTCTTCTTCTGTGATTTCTCTTCGGCGGGGATGCATCATCTCTGTGACAAGGCCTGGGAGCTTCAGGCCCCACCCTGCCGCTCACAAAAGTACACCCCGTGGCTGTGCTCAGGAAAAGAGTGCTGCCTCCTGCGGGCCTCCTCACAAGCCGGCTCTGCCTCTGCTGTGGCTGAACACAGAAGACATGAAAGAAGGCAAAGGGGCCGTAAGCTGAGCTGCTGGCCAAAGGAGTGCTGGGCGGGAGGTGGGGGCGGGGAGAAGGAGCTGCGGCTTCATCCTGGCTCACAGCCCCTCAAAGCTGTGCAGAGGCCCTGACTGCAATCCGACCTAGGAAGTAGCGCTCACCTGCAGATGGGAGGTCCTGTGTCTAATCTAGCACTAAGAAAAAGAAAAGAGGAGGCGGTTCAATGAGCCCAAGATGTGGAGCCCTGGTCCAGTAGAGTGGGTATCCTGATATTCTTAGAAGACGACCAGGACTCAGGCCCATACCTGGAATCCCAGCACTCAGAGGCTGAGGCAGGAGGGTTGTTGGGAATTTGAGACCAGCCTGAGCTACAAAGTGAGCGCAAGGTCGGCCTGAACCCTTAGCTGCATAGTAAGACCCTCAAAAAGACCAAAAAAAAAAAAAAGAGAGAGAGAGAGAGACAGGGATTGGAGCTCGCTGTTTTGCTCTCTGGGGTCACCCAAGAAGGGGGCAATCTGCAAGCCATGTCCTGCTGGCCTCCAGAACTAAGAAATTGGAGCTCTCAGTTGGTTAGGCTGCCCTGTCTGTTCTGCGATTTAAGACGCTGTTGTGGTTTGTATCTAGTCATCCCCCCAAAGCCTCAGGTACATCATGGGGCTGTCAAGTGCGCGACTGGGCTCAAGGGGCGGGGCTTGAGGGGGCGTGGTCAAGAGGCGCTGACCATTAAACTGACAGCACAAGCTATCAGAGGCCCCGCCCCCCCAAGGCAGTAGTTTTGCGCAGGGGCATGGAGCAGATCATCCTGGACAGGGCAGTGCCCCAGTCCCTCCCCAAGTTTCTGTAAAGCTGGGGCAGTGTCTTGAAACCTCCAGGAACTGTGAGCTAAATAAACCTTTCCTCCCCTAAGCTTGCGTGTCAGGTATTTGTCCTGGCAATGATAGAATAGTAACTAAAACAGACGCCCTGAGCAGAGCAGCACCACCGTTGCTGAAGTAACTTGATGCCACAGCCTCAAGGTGTCCCCAGATTCCTTGTTGAGGTCTTGGTGCCCAGGGCCTCTGAGAAGTGTAACAGTAGGCCCTGACCTCTCCAGTGAAGTACCCGACTCGAGCTGGCTAGAAAGAAATGTTTAGTGAGCTCGTAGCTTTGGAGGCTGAAAGGCCAAAGGATTTCATGTGGGATTCATGGCCAGGTTGCCTCTTGGTGGTCTCACCTTGACATGTGACTGGTGGGGTAAGCGATGCAGACCGGAGCAAGTGAGGGGTCCCAGCTTAGAGCAGGAGCAGGGCGAGTGGGTGGCACTAGGCTTGTTTGCTTGGTAACAGCTATCTTGAGGGAGCTCCCAGGAGTTGCCTCCTGAAAACACATCCATAGGGACCTCATGGGCCCCCCTTTGGCCTTACTTCTCAAAGATCTGCTAATCTGTGGACCATACTTTCAGTCACATGAACCTTTAGGTGGCTCCATTAAGCCATATGCAAACCATAGCAAGAAGTAATTAGGTTCCGATGTGGTGAGTCCCTGTGGGATATAAATTTTCTTCTTCTTTGCCATTTAAACACGTGGCCAGCAGGTGCTCTGTATGTCCTGTTTCCCAAATGGAGAGACTTCAATGTGTTACTTTAGCCACCTAGCCTGTGGCATTTTGTGACAGCATCCTGGACAGAGCAGAGCTTGGTCATGGGAAGCGGGTGCTGCTGCCACAAACACACAAGAGGGTGGGAATGGCTTTGGAGTTGGGTATTAGAGGCTGGGTGAGTTTGGAGGTGCATACTAGGAAGGGTTAGAGGGCCATGGATCTTGGTTATTGAAAGAGATCCTGACGAGGGCTCAGATACGAGCTGTAGAGAGAGCTTCTAGTTTCCTAGTGAACGCACAAAATATCACGAGGAGAATGTTGGTAGAAATACGAATGGCAACAGCAGTTCTTATAAGGTCACAGAGAGACGAGAGGAGCACTTACTGGAAACTTTATTAAGTGCCTTTACAAAAGCAAAGCGTCTTGGCTGGGCTGTGCTCCTGCTCTGCTGCATTGTGCGGGCCAGAGCCTTCAAGCCATGAAATTGGACACTTAGCTTAGTGGCTGGGCTCTGCCTAAGTGCTCACAGCAAAATGTGACAAGGGCAGTGAGCGGAGGAAGGGATTATTAAGGAAAAGAAAATCAGAAGTTAAACTAGAAAATTAAGCCTAGCAGCGTGACTCATCCCTGTAATCCTAGCACTCTGGGAAGCTGAAGCAGGAGGGCTATAAGTTTCAGCCTAGCCTGGGAGATTTAGAGATTTATCAAGATGCTATTGCAAGATTCTCAGCCTCTCCTGAGAGGCTTGCAGAACAGGAGAATCTGTGTCTGGAAGAGAATGTTATGGGTGTGGCTGAACTTGACCTGGAAATTCATATGGGTGTGAACAGGCACCTTGTTATCCCAGCAGTTGCAGCCACGGGGACCAGGTGAAGGGAAGGGAGGCTGCTGGATTTTAGATCCTTAGGATGGGAGCTTGGAGCTCTTTGGCTGAAGAGAAGTGACCCTGAAGGTGACTCAGAGCCTCTCAGGCTACCTCCCTTGGGATCTCACGATGTGTGTGTGGGGGATGTCCACCACCTCTTTCCTTCCGGCTGGATGCACCAGCTGCAGCCATGGTGCTCTGTCTCTCTCTAGTGAGAGGAGTCATATTGAGGAACTGCATGGGACAAGGGTTTGCTGGGAAGTAGAGGGTGAAATACTCATGTCCCTGAGGTCCTGCCAGTCATCTGCATGAGGCTGGAAGCAGACTCTCACCTGGCCAAGTTGCAGATGAGAGCCAAGGCCTGGCTGCCACTTGGGTTGTGAGGTGAGAGTCAGAAGATCTGACCTTCAGAATCGGAGATCACAACTGTGCACTGAAGCGGCTAATTTGCGGGGCTGTCGTTGGACAGCAACAGGCAGCATGGAGACCAGCTCCCCTTTACTCCCATCTGCCCTCGCAACCTCTTGGTGCTTGTGAAGGGCGCCAGGGAGCTTTCCAGATCAGTTCAGGTCTCTGAGGCAACTTGGCCAGGCCGGCAGTAGCATGCGCGCTCTACTCAGAATAAATTCAAGAGGTAGGGAAGAAGAAGAAAGATTGCCATGGAATTGAATTTAGGCCTTTAACTGAAGGACGCTCAAGGGCCGGGGGGTGGTTATAAATCAGACTGTGGTTCTTTGCTTA
The DNA here is from genome assembly GCA_004027025.1 of Myocastor coypus. Lineage (NCBI taxonomy): Eukaryota > Metazoa > Chordata > Mammalia > Rodentia > Myocastoridae > Myocastor > Myocastor coypus. The sequence goes on along the minus strand of PVJA010001409.1, from coordinate 80,810 downwards.
GGTAAAGGAAGAGGCATTGCAGAGTTCACAGGAGGCAAATTCCCTGGCTTTCTGGATTCCTTCCTGCCTAGAATGTTCTCACCTGCTGGCTCTAGACAACACCACCCTCCTGGGTGTCCTTTGGGCCCATTTCAAACACCATCAACACCCTGAAGCCCTCCGTGGAAACTCTGGAGTTCAAGTCTCAGAAATTCCTCAGATTCACTGGAATAGTGGAGGGCTCTCTCTGGCTTGGTAGTTGCTGGGTGGTCTTTAGATAAACCGAGCTCCAGGAGAGCTGGATCCCAAGGTACCCCAAATTATCAGCACTCTAG
>PVJA010001409.1:0-80396 GCA_004027025.1 Myocastor coypus | reverse complement strand
CTGGAGCATTCCCTAGGACAGAATCACCTCCCTTGGAGCCACAGGAGCCCCCAAATAGAAATCAGTGTCTGCTCAAGCTTTACTAACTCTTCGTTTGCCTGTCTTGAAAGAAAAATTTAATGAGAATGCAAAGAGTTAACAAACAAATAAGGACCGTTTCCCATAGGTTAGTGGTGTTCCTTTGTTTAGCCAGATCTCGTAAGATGTTCCCTCCAGTTTCTGACCCTTCCACTCTTCTGGTGTACATGGCCCTTTCTAATCCCAGTGCTTGTCTTTAAAAAGTGAGATTTACAGTGGACTTGCTGGTTACTCAGCCCCCAGCTGTTAGGCCAGTGGTGTCGGGGACTGAACTTCTGTCCTGCAGGTCAACCTCGAAGATTTCATCCAGCTATTCCCATCAGACCTTGGAAACTTTCATCACAGACATGGATTTGATGGAACTTAGCTAGCGCCTTTGATCCTGAGATGGCTCCTTTTGGGTGTCTGCCTGCCTTGCTTGTGTGATGCTTTGGTGGCCAGTGAAGCATTATTTCTGCATGTGTCTCTGAGGGGTGTTTTGGGGGACACTAGCATGGCAGCCAGGGGACTGAGTGCAGGGCAGATGAGGGTGAATCTAAGTCCTCTCTCTGTGGTTCTCTCCCAGAGCAGGGTGTCTTCATTCTCCTGCTTATGAAGTCCTGGATCCAGGTTCTTCAGACTTTGGACACTGGGACTTAAGAGTGGTGCCCTTGACCTTGGGACTTTTAGCTCGGGATGCAGTTACATCACCGGCTTCCCTGTTCCCAGGCTTCCCGGCTGGGTTGAGCCATGCTAGGGGTGTTTCTGGGTCTTCGTGGCCGCTGTTGTGTCCATGTCAATTCCCCAATAGGTTTTCTCTACTCTAAGTGCATAATTGGTAACCATATCTGTACCTACTTGTCCTGCCTCTCTCGAGAATTCTAATGCAGTTTCTTTTTTCTTTTGTATATTTAGAATATATTAGAAGATAACAGAAATCTCATTCTGGCATCTTTCTGAGTAAAAAAAAAACCCTCCATTAATGTTCTCTTTTAAAAGTAAATATGAAGTAATATGTATTGGTGGGTAAACTCAGGCTCTAGACGCTATAGTCCTGGGTGACAATTCTTTTTTGGTGTCTTTTTTGTTTGTTTTGAGACAGAGTCTTACTGTAGTTTAGGCTGGCTCACTGTGTAGTCCACGCTGGTTTTAAACTTGCAGCAGTCCTCCTGCCTCAGCCTCTCAAGTAACTACAATTATAGGAGTGTGTTATGTAGTGGCGTGTTACATGCCTGGCCACATCTATCCTTTGATCCAATCATATACTTACGATAATCAACCATAAACATCTACTGACATGTGTATGAAATGGTATGTATTCAAAGGTGTACATTATAGCATTATTTTTAATTGCAAAGATTAGCAGGAATGTACTTGTCCATCAGCAGCAATCTGTTTGTCCGTGTCCTTTAAGTAAATGATAGTTTGTGAACGCAGTGGAATGCTAAGGCATTCTTGGGCTGTGGAAGTAGGACGAGGTCTCTAGCTACTATTGTGGAAAGAGTGACAAGCCACTGGTTAAATGACATGGCAAGCAAGGTGTGGTGGCACACATCTGGAAACCCAGCACTTGGGCGGCTGAGGCAGGAGGAGCGCCATGAGTTCAAGGCCAGCCTGGGGCTACAGAGTGAGACTCTGTTTCAAAAACTAATTAATGAATTAATGAACGAAATGGAAAACGGATAAAAATCAGAGCAGTATAAGTGCTTGCCTGGCAAGTGCAAGGTTCTGAGTTTGAACCCCACTACCACACACACACACACACACACACACACACACACACACACAATCAGAGCAGTATGCGAGGTGCATGATCGTCAGTGAAAAACAAAAAGCAGAACTGTATCTTCCTATGTGTTTGCATTTGCAAAAGAGGAATGGCAAAGATACCTCAAGATCCAGTAAGCCCAATCTTTTTAGGGAGCCGAATGCAGACAGGGAAGGACTAAAGATGTTTCATTCTGTATCTTTATCGGTTGAGTTTTCCAAAACCCATACCTGTTTTACCTATTCAAAAATAAGTTGGAAGGGCCAGCGAGATGGCTCAGTGGTCTAAAGCGCCTGCGGAGGAAACTGAAGGCCAGCGCTGCGACCTCTCCTCGATCCCTGGCACCACATGCTGCGCACCCCCACCCCAGGGCGGGCTAAGACAGCCATAGCACAAACAAATAATGAGGTTTAAGGGAAATAAATAAAATCTTAAAAAAAATAAGTTGGAACATATCGTGAACATCTCCAGTGCTTTTCTTCCTCCTGCCTGTCTGGGCCGAGGCCCAGCTGCTCCTGAGGCCTCATCTAACATTTATCTGGCACTCGCTGTCTCTTCCCTTGAGCTGGAGGGGACGGCTGGCTGTGGTAGTAAAGAGCAAGCACTGAACTTAGAGCTGCCAAACCTGGCTTCTACATCAGGCTCTGTCTTTTGCTAGCTGGGTGATCTAGGTCAGGTCACTTCCCCTCTCTGGGCTCTGTTTTCTAAGAGTGAGGAACAAATTCGGCACTGGTTACAGCCTTAGTGTAGGACTGAGATTGCTAAATATGCCTTCAGCAGTGGCTATTGTGACTCTGAGCTCTAGATGACAGCGCCTTGTAGTGTTTTTCTCCCACATCTGTCTTGAGAGAGTACTAGGCAAACTCAAGGCTGTGTGCAAACACAGAATGTGCATGGTGATGCATTTGTTTCCTGGGGGACTGCAGCGACAGCATGTTCGCATTTTCAACTCATAATTAAGAAGAGTAAGTCCTCACCTAGCCTGGGAACACAGGGCAGGAGCTGTGGCTGCTTTCCACCTCCAGGCACGACCTACCTCGGCTCCCTGCACAGTCGGGGAGCAACGAGACAGTGACCCGTGAAATCAGGGCGCAGAGAGGCAGGGCTCCCTACGGGGCTCAGCAGGAGGGGGCCGAGCCTGAGCTTCGGGAGCCTGAGGTGCTTTAACTACCTTCCAGATGCTTCTCTCCATTCTGAGGCTAGAGCCCAGGGAGTAGCTTTACTGTGACGCGTAATTATGAGAACCTGCAATGTTGCGATGGAAGAAACAGAGACCAGAGAGATGTGGCTTGTGAGTGCAAATCTCAGCCCATCCGTCCTTCGTTTACTGTGCAGATTTCAACGTGTGGTGCCCCCTTCCATCGCCGATCTGCCCTCTGATCCATTTAAATAGCATCGTTCAGATCTGGCCAACACCATAATGCATTCTGCTGACCTGAGTGGAAACCATTTAAGGCCTTTAGCTCAAGGGCACAGTGCTCAGATACTCACTCGGGAAAGGGCTCTGGGGAAGGTGGGGTGTGTTTCCCTTGATCTGTGCACAGAGAAGTGACATTACAGCAGTCATGGCCCAGAACAGGAAGGAGGGAGGCAGCCAGGGCATCCTCATGAACCAAGACTTGGTGCAGCGTGGCTGGGGCAGGATGCCAGCTGGGCTTCTCTGGGTGAGTCTGTGGCTGGGATTCGGAACTCCTGCCTTCTCCTTCTTAATCTGACCCTTAGGATTTTTGTTGACAGACTGAACTTAATGACACTTCTGATTTTCTCCTGTTTGTCAGCTGGAGATGATGATGAGAATGGCCAAGAGAGAGGTCCTAAAAATCTCTAAGAATGCTTCAGGTAGACAACTCCAGCTCTACAAATGCTGCAGAGGCGTTGAAGACTGTAATAGCGGCTGGGTGTGGTGTTACACGCATCTGTCATCCTAGCACTCAGGAGGCTGAGGCAGGAGGACTCTCGAGATTCTGGGCTACAAAGCGAGCTCAAAGCCAGCCTGAACTGCACAGGGAGACCCTGTCTCAAAAAGACCCCCTCCGAAAGCCTGTAGCAGCATGAGCTTGCTGGGTTGCCCTAGTGTGGGAGACAGCCCTGCTTCCTATTCTGAGATAACTGATTTAATTTTTTATCTGGCAGATGGAAATGGAAGTCAAAGCCAAGCAGACTTCTTCCATTCTGTGCAGCTCAACATGAGGCTTGGCCAGGTCTTCCTGCTTCCTTTAGTAACAAATAGTAGTGGTACATCCAGCAAATATGGGTCTGAGCAATGGCTCCCCTGGGAGCCCTCCTGCACCCTCTGTAGCACAAGTGGTGGAGGAGGTGTTGGGATTGCTGGTGACACCCCCCCCCAAGGCCTGGGGCATCACGCTCTGTGTCGATGGCCAGGGCCTCAGAGGCTCCTCTCTGGCCAAGTGGCACTGTGTGAGAGGGCAGCAAAGGCTAAAAGAATTTCTAAGTGTGCTTGGCACACCTGCAGTACCAGCACCCTGGGAGGCTGAGGCAGGAGGATGCCACATTTGAGCCCAGCCTGGGGGCAACTTGGTGAGATCTTGTCTCAATAAGTAAAAAAGGGCTGGGGCTATAGCTCAGTGCAAAGCCTGGAGATTCAATCCTTAGTGCCAGAAAAAAAAAGAACTGTCCAGGTGGAAGGGGCCAGCAGTTTCTTCTCCCACCCCTCAGCTGCCTGACCAGGGAGTGCTTCCCAGGCATCCGAGTGCCCTGTGCACCTGATCAGCACTCAGGGGGCCCTGGGCTCTGGGCCCTGCGCTCCAGGAGCCATTAATTTCCAGGCATCTCGTGAACGACACCCTCACTCACCTCCGTGGCTGATGCACAGAGGGCAAAGCCTGCCACGAGACAGATTCTGGGCTCAGGATTTGGGTTGTCTGTGTCATTTACTGCGATGTTTATCCTGTCCTTTCCGCGTACTTTGCCAACTAGAACAAAACAGCGCTGCTATGGAAACCGCAAACACCAGGCGATGCTGGCCCTGCACTTGGCAGCCGGGCAGGGAGAGAGATAATGGCTTTTGTTGTTATCTATTGGATGCTGATGCTCAGTCGGTTGTACCCTCAGGCCCCGACCAGGGACACGCTGACACTGCACTAGAAGCTCGTGTAAACCTCCCTGGCCTCATGATGCAGGCCTAAGATAAGCAGGCCAGCCGGGTGCCCGCTCATTATCCTGATGACAATCCAGGGCTCTTTCTTCCTCCAGGCCTTCTGTGGTCTTTGCTCTCCTGGGTGGCTAAGGGCGCTGCAAATAGCCTGCCGAACTCTAACTCGCACAGCCCAGCAGATTGGCAAATCCTACCCGTTCTCATTGCCTTTCTTCCAGTACTAATAAATACGTTGTCCTGGACACGGTTGCGACTCCTCTGTATTATGTCAGGCTGGGGACAGGGACACTCCTCAGCCAGAGCAGCCTGCGCCTCTGAGGGCAGCTGGGTGGCTGGGCATTTTGCTTCCTGGGATGAATTCAAATCGTAGCTCTCTAACAGCATGTTTAGCGCGAGATTCCAAAAGATGATTAAAACCTCTCTGTTGGCTCAACATTTAGTAAGAGGTCAGCTCGCTATACCAACATTAACAACAGCGATGCCTGGAGAAGAGAAGAGAAGCCGCAGATCCAGTAATTGGAAGCCAGCGCTGTCACCTCTGAGCTGCTAGGTTAAGGCAAACCCCGCCTGGCAGCAAGGCGATGTGGGCAAACACAGCTGTGTTTAGGACGCGCTGATGCCTCGGTCTATTTTCCCAATATTTGTGCTGTGAAAGGAGCTTTCTGCTTAGAATGCGCTTGGAGCTCACATGTGTGGCAGAAGAAAGTTATTTCACCTCTATTTCTCGCATATCTCAGGGACCCACTTTCTCCTGAAGTAGTTTTTCCCTCCCTCCCCTCGGTAACACCATTTCCCCTGGTTTCGAATAGCTTCTTTCCTGAAAAGGATAATTGTGGAAGGAAATCTTCTAACCCATTTGCTTGCAAATGGTAAGAAATATTTGATGTTCTTAAAGCTCTTGCCACATAAAGCCGGGCGATTTTCAAATTCTATTTGATCCTCCTAAAAGCTAGGTAGGCTTGCTGGCAGAAAGGCTGTACTACTGGCACAAAAAAACAGTTCTAATTTCTGAACTTTTTTTTTTTTTTCTTCACATTTGTAGGTTTTGCTTACAAGAAAAGTTGGATGAGAGTCAGAGAGAGAGAGAGAGAGAGAGAGAGAGAGAGAGAGAGAGAGAGAGACAGAGACAGAGACAGAGACAGAGACAGAGAGACAGAGAGACAGAGAGGTGAACTGGTGTGAGGTTGTCGTAACTTGTTCTCTTTTCTTGCCCAGGAAGAGGACAGACACCACAGGCTGCACCCAGCCATGAGTTGAAGGGCATCCTTGCTTGAAAGGTGGCTTGAAAGCTCCAGGCTGGCCCGTGTCACTCATGAGTGGGTGAGTCTCTTAGTTCTGGCTGGCCATGGGAGCAGCTTGACTTTGGGTGGGCTGGGCTGGGGATGAGGGAAGACATCACTGCATAGTCGTGGAAGTATTCAGGCTGCGAGAGGGGTAGCCTGGTGTCCAAGAGGGCAGCACTGAAACAGACCGCATGGGTTTGGACAACAGGACGCAGAAACCGAGAGAAGGTAGTGCTATGAAGGTTTTACTCTTCTCCTCTCCCTCTGCTTCCCAGCCGCCATGAGCTGAGCAGCTTCCCCCTGCCCAGGCCCTTTGGCTGCACCGTTTCTGTGGCTGGGGCTGCCAACCATGGACTGAACCTTCTGAACATCATGAGCCCAAATAAGCCCCTGCTCTTTCAAGCGGTGGGTGTGGGTATCGTGTCCTAGGGATGGGCATGGGACAGGAGCCAGCCACATGATACACTTAGGGAGGTTAGTTTGTGTATGTTGTGTAAGGTCTCACTACTCAGAGTGATCCTCCTGCTTTCAGCCTCCCCAGTGCTGGGATTCTAGGTGTGCACCACCATGCCCAGACTTGGTTGCCGGCTCAGTGCACCCTGGGGCCAGGGCCGGGGTGGCATACAGGACCCGGCATTGCCAGTCCTTGAGCTTGTCTAAGCAGGTGCTTGGTCATCAGCTAAGCTATCTTGCCAGCTGAGGAAGGTTATTTTAGACAGAAGCCTAGATTTTAATCTTTTTTTTTGAGTAATGGAGGGAGCTGACAATAAGGCCGTACTGTTCACGTGGTTACCACAAAGGACTGTGGGTGGAAGCTGCAGCTGCCTCCTGTATACAGGGCATGCCTTTCCCACTCTGCCTCCAACATGACTGGGGTGACCACTTGTGGCGTCTATGTTTGTGACTCCTGCTTTGATGAGATGAGCTCTTTGGGTGGAGGGTGAGTTATCTGCTGGAATGTTAGGAGAACAGAGTGTGGCCACAGCCTGTGCCTTTGAGGGAGACTTAGGAGAGCCTGGGCATCAGAGGCCAAGGTGTTCTCCATCCCACTAGATTATTCTGTGGGCCCTGAAGAGCGAGAGTCACCACTTACTGTCCTGCTGAAGTCTCACTTCCCTCTTCAGGTCATGATTTAAGATGAGTAATTCAGACTTAGTGAAACATACAGGTGGGCGGAAATCAGCACTGGAGGATGGCTGACATTTGGGGCTGGGGTTCTTCACAGGGCCGGTGAAGTGTCTCCCGCTGAGATTGCGTCTGAGGAATACTAACTCTCCTTCATGGCGGTGCAGAGCCTGCATCTCAGAGGCCCAGCACGGCAAATGTTTAACCCCAGGCTAAAACACAAACTGTCTGATGAAGGGTGGAGTCAGGACATGCAGCCCCCAGGACGCTGCTGCTGTGTGAGATGGGGTGGAGACCCTGGAGCCCACGGCCACCCACCATTTCCAGCCCACTCCATCACCTGGAGACCGAGCTCGCTGCATGTCTCGAAAGGGGCTTTGGCATGTGCTTGGGAAAAGAAGGGACCTGTAGCTTGTCTCTGCTGCAGAGGGAGGGGAGGGGAGGGTTTTTGACCTGAAGATCAAAGGCAGAATGAGAGATATGCCCTCCAGCGAGCAATAGTTACAGAGCTGGCTCTTTCCCCCTAGATGAGGGGAAACCTAATCCATAACTGTACACATATGGCTTTGGGTCTATTCCAACAATGTGATTGCCTAAGCTTTCAGGGCAGATTGAACACACTCCCCCTAGCTAGCTTTATGGCCAGAGAGCATGGTAAAGGGAAAGGCTCCCTGCCCAGTGGCATGGCGTTTGATGAGTCTGTACCCAGGAGTCCCAGGTGCTGGCCAGGGCCAAAGCGAATGGTGACGTGGCCCACAGCAGGGAAGACTTCTCAGGGGTGGCTCAGAAGCAGGGTCAGGGCACTCCCTTTGTGGGCACCTGCCAAGGGAAGATGATCTTTGAGAAGGGGATGTGATTGCTTGGGATAGTCTCATCAGATCAGGCCTTTGAGATGGGTGAGTAGGGGTGGCCAAGAGCCTGCTCAGCCAGGCCGCACGGCCACTGTGAAGTAAGCTCATCTCATGAATCATCGCCACACCTTGGTGAGGTAGGCGGAATTTCCTTCCACTTTATAGGAGCGAAAATGGCTACCCAGAGAGGTCCCTTAGTCAAGGCCTTGTCACTGGTGAGTGGTGGAGCCACGAGTCCCATCCAAGCCTGCTTGATCCCCCTAAAACCGGTGTTGCACTCTGCTCACCAGCAAGGAGTCACCCCGTTACATCTGCACAGGGAGCACACCCATTTTCCTCAGCAGCTAAAACCCTGGAGAGATGAGAGCCTCTGTCCAGGAGTGATTTGGGTCTGTGGACGACACTGAAGGATTTCAGGAGAGGTTGGTGTGCTGCTTGGGCTACATGAGGTGTTTTAGAGTCTGGAGTCCCTGTGTTCCAAGAGCATTGGTAGAGGAGCAGACTCCGTGTGAGTCCTCAAGAGCACAAGTGTCATTTTGGACAGAATAGGACACCCTGAGCAAAGAAGAGGTGAACACACACCTGTGCGTACACATGCATATGAGTGTATATTCTCATATATTCATGTTTTTGGTTATATATATATATATATATATATATATTTGTTGTTGGTTATATTTTTAAGAAAAACTAATTGTCATCGCTGATAGTCTTTTGCCCCAGTCCTGCCAGGGCTTTCCTCACATGCACTGGTGCTGGCAGAGAGGCAGCAGGACACAGTTCTGAGCTGAGAGGGAGGTCAGCAGTCAGGTCAGGAAAGTGTGACAGGCAGCAGGATGATCGAAGGACCCGGGGGAGCTGGGGGACCTGGCTGATGGTGGCGCCTGGCAGAGACAGCAGTGAACAATGAGTCCTCCTCACGGGACTGGGTGGGCTATGTGCTCTAACGTGATGTGGCCTTGGAGAGGCCGTGACGTATCTGTGAAACAGCTGATCATTTTCCCCTCTGTGAGAGCTGCTCATTACAGTCTGTCTCATGTGAGAGGAAACACCAGTCTGCTCGGCATGGGCAGCGGTCCTCAGGATGGTCTCAGAGTTGGCTGGGCTCATCTCAGACAGACAGTGTGTGTGGGCAGAGATTGAGCACTGAGGTTTCCCTCCTTCCCTCCCTCCCCCATCCGCCCCTTCCTCCTTGTCTGTCTTCTTTCATTTTGGAGCTTTGCAGCAACCTGCATTCAGAAGCTCAGTAGTAAGATCCAGCGCTGTGTCTGAGGAGTGCTTCTCAAGCACACAGCGGGTGTGAACGGGTTATAAACGAATAGAACTCCACGGATGGGTTAGACTGACCCTGGAAGCTCACTGAAATTCCCTAAAGTATCAAGTTTTCCAGTTTCTTCCAAATATGCATTGAAATGGCCTCATTTCAGGGTGTGAGCTCGGTGCTCCTGCTGGCTGTTGCGTGAAGGCTGCGAGCTGTCCTGCTTAGTGAGCCAGGGGTGTTACCTTTTGGCTGCTTCCTGGCTGCAGGCATGTTAGAAGTCAGAGAAAATCCCTGACAGCTGAAGTGGAATCTGTCCATTTCTTCATGGGACCCAAGTGTATTGTTGAATTTCTAGGCATAGGGAGATCCCAGGCATTCCAATTAATAATGCATTTTTTTTTTCTACAGGGAGTGTAATAAACCTAACATAGCATGCTTGAAAGAGAGAGAAAAAGAAAACCCATGAAAGAAATAAATGTCAAAAGGCAGAAAGCCTGCTGCCCTAAGGCCAGTTAGGCCTTTGTCCAGCACAAGGAAGATAAGGCAGCCCTGTTAGACTTTTAGAGCAGTCTTAGAGGAGTGACGAGTAGCAGGAGAAATTTCCAGTGCATTTGTAATTGTGTATCATGGCATAATTGAGCATATTCATGGCCAAAACTTAAGCCCAAACTTTTGCACTGATCAGGCTCCAATATCTGTCAGTTAAAATATTGTTCCCTTGCAGATTAAAATTATGCTCCATAGACTTGCTTCTGATTTCCTAGATTTCCAACTTTGTTTTTCTTCTGCTACCCAAAACTTCCAGTGGTGGCGGATGATAGAGAGGTGACAGCTATGTTCTGAATGTTGTGTGCCCCCAAGCTAATACGGGGGACCGTAACATCCATTGTAAAGGTATTAGGAGATGGATCCCTTGGGAGGAGATTGGATCAGGGGGGTGAAGCCCTCATGAAGAGTGGGACTGGTGCCCTTGTTAGAGGACCCCAGAGCGCTGCCTGTATTCTTCCATTGTGTGTACAGGACCCCAGGGCGCTGCCTGTATTCTTCCATTGTGTGTACAGGACCCCAGGGCGCTGCCTGTATTCTTCCATTGTGTGTACAGGACCCCAGGGCGCTGCCTGTATTCTTCTATTGTGTGTACAAACAGGCAGGAGGTGCTGGTGCACAAGCCTGGAAGACGTCAAATCTACCAGCACCTCAGTTGGCACCTGGACTATAGAACAGAAAAATACACTCATGCCACCTGTAACTCACCTAGTTTGTGTGTTGCTACAGCTCTAAAGAACTTTGATAGTGGAGATGCCTTCTGGCATAACTGGCCTAGTCCAGTTGACACCTGGCATTGTGGCATCATTACTAATAACATTCTTTCTCCCTTCTCAGAAGTGTCATGGTGACGAGGAAAGAGTTTAAAGCACCTCGGCTACACCCCATTTCTCTACTGAGTGATGCTTCCAGGAAACAGAGCAAGAGACCTCCTTTAAAGCCCTTGTACACAGGCTGAGAACTGGACCTGTCGTAGATTAGTGAGATCGGATTGGAGAGTGTTCATATATGGTATGTTAGTTGGAAAGCCCTGGCTTAGGATTATTATTATTATCATTGGCTTAGGATTATTGATGGTCACCAAACCTAGACTCTTGATTTGTGACGTACAGCTCCTGAGGAGGCTCCTGTTAGCCATCCAGCTCTTTGAGTATAAAAGGGTATGTTTCATAATCTAAATACTCTATGAAATGTAAGGTGATGTGAAAACCTCACCCAGAGGCCCCTTGTATCACTGCCCCAGGATTTACAGAGCCCCCCCCCCCATATTATTGCCCTGTTTGGTGTGGGAAGAAAGGGCCTGTAGATTTCAGGCCACTGCAGTTATTACCCTGCTTTGTCTGGGCCTCTTAATGACCTCTATCCTTAAAACTGATAACATAGCTTGATTTTGAGGAAGGTGTGTGGTTTGTGAGTCTGATTTGACATCTGATTGGTTAAGGTATCTCATTTTATTGGTGTCTTGGTTACTCTTCTCTCACTGCTGGGACAAAGTACCTGACACCTAAAATTAAGGAAGGAGAGGTTTATTTAGCTCACAGTTTGTGGAGGTTTCAGCCCTTACTCTGCTGGTTTCAAGGCAGAGTGGTGCAGGGCAGAGGGCAGCAGTTCATGGTAGTGGACGGCAGTAAACAGCAAGAGCAAAAGGGAGGAGTAGCAGCGACGATGGCTGCAGAGAGCAAGCTGTCTCCCTTAAGTTGCGTTCAGGCTATCCTCCTGAGGCTGGGTGTAGCATTCACACCCATAATCCCAGTGGATCATGTGTGAATCACAAACTCTAGAAGTCCACCCCATGACTTACATGAAGCTTTGGGGCTTTGAACAACTGGGCACAAACCATAACAATAGGACAGTACATTATAGGGTATCCAAGTACATTAGAGGTATCCAAGCCTTAGGATGTGAGGTGGCCCCCAGCCCTGTATTGCTATGTCTTGGTGCCAGAGAAGTTTTTCTAGATAACAACTCTCAACTGTCTAGTGCTGCTTGTGTTCTGTTCTGCTTCTATGTTCTGAGAATTACTAGTTTAAAGTCATTCTTTGGACTTTTTTGGGTCCTAATTCAGTTCTTGGCTCATGTCCTGTGAACAGGGGCCAGGAAGTGTTTGGGGGAAACCCTGCTTCCCAGTTGCTGTTTATGGCTGCTCCTGCGCTGTGCCCTTGAGGACCAAGTATCAGTCTACTTGGTTTCACAGAACCATGCATTACCAAATTTTTAGCTCCTGTGCCGTTTTGATGCCTTGTAGTACCTTTTAGCCACAGCAGCTGGACTTCTGGGGCACTCCATCAGAACGAGTCCCTCAATAAGTTTCTGTTGTTTGGAGACACTGGCCATACCGCAAGGCTACAGAGGACCCACAGGAGCTGAGAAGCAGCACCCTTCTCCCTCTGTCCCTGTTGTTCACCATGGCACATAGAAGTACCTGCAATGAGACCATGAGAACAAAGTGTCAGCGATCTAGAGGTATCCCCAAGTTGGATGCAAAATCTATTCCATTATCAAATTTCCTGGGAGTCATAGATATTCCATAGTTGACCCTCTAATTTCATGTCTAGGTATTAAAGTCCAAAAAATAAAAAGTTACACATAATAATGTTTGATCTTTGAGTGAACCATTCTTATGTTAAAGCCCACTGAATCTCAGCCTCCAATTAATTCCAATCCTGGGCTGCTGACATTAGCACCTCTGCCCCACCCCAGCCCATGGATGACAGTGAAGATCAGGCATCCACAGATGTGCTACTTTTGCTGCGACCCCCTGATGGTTGAGAGCCTTTGATGCCAGCCAGGTGGACTGAACCTTGATCAAATGAACCTTGGCTCATTTGATTTTTCTCTTAGTATTGAACCCTTGCCCTTGTGCTTGTTAAACAAGTCCTCTACCACTGAGCTACACTATAAGCTGTTCATCCTTTGTAGAAAGCTGGGTTGCCTGTGTATCAGGCAAGAATGGAGGAAAATTTGCCCCAAACCATCATGCTTGCAAAGTTTCCCTCACAGAGGTTGTTACTTGGCTGAGGACAGGACTGTTGTAATCTGCAGAAGAAGGCTCCCCTCCAGGGGCCTGCTAGCCTGGAGGGGTTTCCCAGGTTCTCCGACTAGAATGCTCAATCCATAGAGATTCTGAGGGTGCTTAGCATGGGGCTTGTGAAGGGTAGTTTAACAGACACCCCAGGTGATTCACATGAGCTGTGTTCTATGACATCTGGTTGGTCTCCTTGAAACTATCCGTAATGTATAGCATGGTACATGGCACTTATTAGAAACCCGATCAATATTTGTGTACAGAATAAATCGCCATGGGAAAGGACAGCAGAGAATCTGAGGAGAGTTTTAATATTGTTCTTGCTGTCCAAATAGCTATTTTGAGTGTGGTCAAGGGTGAGGGGACCGGTCTCTCTGCAAATGCATTGGCAAGAGTTTGACTTTAGGTTTTGATTAAGGCTAGACTGGGAAGGAGGTGCGGCGGATTCCCCAGGATCCAAAGGTGTGCCAAGACCTTGTCAATGAGTGTCATTCTCTGTAGTGACTGGTGGCATCAAATAGTTCTAACCTACACTGGATGTAGAACATAATTTATCATTTTCTGATATAAAGTTTTCTCTGTTGTGCTTTATAACTCATAAATTTATGTAGTTACATCTGATTGTAGCTTACTTTTGACTTGCAAGTGTATTCTGTTACCTCCGACTGTCCTCACATCTAGATTTTTGGAAACTTAGGTGCAGGACTACCGGCAACATTCTTATCTCTGTGGAAGTTCCTTACCTCTTGTTGTGCTTGCTCCTTTTTTCTCTAAACCTCTCCTCCACATCTCTAAGATTGCCAGATCTCTGTAGCCAATCTGATTCTTTGCAAAATCACTGAAAATCCTTCAATTAAGGAACATAGCCAAAAAAAAAGGAACATAGCCAACAGCCATCTGCGTAGAATGAATCTTAAACTTTTATCTCCTGTTTCTCAGAGAGCCACAGGTTTTGCTTCATGTGACCCATGCTGAATTGTCAAGCATTGTCTAAAAGCAAGTGTATTCTCCTGTTGGTAGAAGAACCGTCACCAGGCTCACAGAAGGTTAAACCCCCCCCAAACCAAACAACAACAACAACAACAACAACATCAATAAAAACGCTGTCACCTTGTGGCCCCTGGGGCACAGTGGAGGTTGACTGCAGGAAATCCCCCGTAGTCCTGCTGCATGTGACAGCGTGTGAGCCCCAGAAGATATTCTCTGGGGTCTAGTGACATCCCCAGCCCTGCAGCTGCAGCGTGCATGCATGAATACTTGAGGAGAGGCTGGGTGGCTCCACTGTACCGTGAGGCACCATGCAATCAATCACCCCATTTCTTCTTATACTTGCATCTCCCACTGTGAAGGGAGAACTCAAACTCAGAGACATTAATATACTGCGTTCTTCTGAGTAGATTCTAAATCTTTTGGACTTCTTTCACTTGTGAAGCAAAAGCCCAGCTCTAAAAATCACTGGGTGCCCTGAGTGTCACATTCCCTCTCATGTTAGTTCTCCAGCAAACAGATGCACACCTTATACTTTGGCTGATCATAGGACTTGGGTCTCAGCCAGTGTACTTGTGGGCTACCTCCACCGGTCCCTGAAAATTGAGGCAAGCTGTAACCCAGGGAAGGGTCATTTTAATTAAAATAGGTCCTCTCTTTCAGGCTATTTATTTATCCAAAACAATTTCTCCAGTTCCCATCACTAGGAGTTCCTAGGTGTACACATGCAACAGCATCACCCCGGGGGCCTGGGAAAACAGCGCGGTCTAAACCTTCTGATTCAGTAGGGTTTAGATGGTCTGGGAGCTTCCATTCCTAGGAAGGCCCCAAGTGAGTTGCATGCTATTGGTGGTCCAGGCACATTTTAAAAAGCATTGCCCTAAACCAATTTTATTGATTCTGGTTAATTCTGGACTGTGATAAATTTAAAATACCATTAGGTGAAGTTAAATAGCATCAAGGGGGGATGATGTTTAATTAAATTAGATTAAGTAAATTAAATAAATTAGATCAATTTAAAATGCTATTGGACAAATTCAAATACCATTGGGTAAGTTTAAAATACCATCAGTCAGGGATAATGGCGCACCCACAGGTCCTATGAAAAGGAAGAGAAAATCAAGAGTGGGGGAGAACGCTGAGAACCACTTGCTGATACAGACTTTTAAAAGTACACAGGAAGAGCTTCAACAGTGGTCTGTGAACGTCTGTGTGGTGCTATAGGTACAACAGGGCATGGTAATTTTTATTTTTAGATTTTTTGAGACAGGGTCTTGCCGTGTAGTTCAGGGTGGTCTTGAGCTCACAAAATCACCGCACTCTTCCTGTCTCAGCCTCCTGAGTGCTGTGATTACAGGCAGGCACCGCTACACCTGGTTAACCTGGTAATGTTCAAGCATGTAATTCCATGAGGTCAGGTATAGCATAGGCAAAAGTAAATCCTCATAGCCTTGTATCGTTGTGACAAAAGGATAATGCAGAGAGATGTGGTGCTAAGGAGGCCTGCAAGACAGGGATCTTCTTACGCCAGGGAGCCTCATTGGCATTGCTCCCAAAGAGAGTCCTGATTAGTGGAGTTTAGGGGTTTTAAGGGAAGAGCAAGAGGGAAGTACAGCAGCAGATTTGATGCCTTGTGATTGGTGGTTGAATGGCACCATGGGTTGCCAAGGGAGTTTAAACATCTTGAGTTACACTGCAAGGCCGTTGGTTACACACCAACAATAAAGACAGGGGTTACACAAAGGAAGAGGTGTTTTGTTATCAGGCTCGCTTGGCTACATCCACTTGGTTTTGGTTGGCATTCTTGGTGGACCTTTACTTAAATTCTATTCTTTTTCAATATGAGCTCAATGTGTGGATAGTGTAGGATTTAGTCCTATGTATGCCTTTATTATGCAAATATTTGTTAGCGTCTCTTATGTGCACTGAACACTTGGCACCGGACTAAACATTGTTGAGTTAGATGACAAGATATGGTTCACAGTCTATGAAAATCAGTGTGAGATTTGTCAGAACTTCAGTAGAGGCACTCCATCAGTGCTGCATATTATTTTGATTGTTCAAAGAAAGAAAGGATCATTTGGAGCTGGGGTTACAGAATGCACAATGAGAAACTGTAACAGAAGAAGCATCTTTTGATGTGATAGAACCCCTTCAGATAGGGCCCATGAGATCTTTGTGTATTTGAAGACCTAAGTTGCTCTGATTTGAATCTTTACCCCCCTTCCAAAACTCAGGCACTGGGGACCTCACCAAGGCAGCAGTGCCGGAGGGTGTCAGCTAACTTGACGTGTTTAGATAGCAAAGCTTTGCTCTCATGAGTGGATTACTATCACAAGGAAAAGGCTCTCAGGGTAGGTTTCCCCCCTTTTGGCTTTCTTTCTTTTTTTATGTATCTAGTACGGGGTGTAAAGGGTCTCACAACACAGATCGGGCTCATCGTGATCCTCTTGTTTTCAGCCTCCCACGCACTGGGATTTCAGGCCTGCTCCACCATGCACAGTCTCATTTGCCATCTTAGCCCTGTGGGAGCAGGGCTGATGTGTCACGTCAGGGATCAAACTCCTGGCCCCTGTGTCTGCCTAAGCAACCGCTTTAGCCCTCTGAGCTATCTGGCTGGCCCTTGCTTTGTGCCCCTTAAGGAAAAGTGTTCCTCCCATGTGGGGCCTGTGGCATTCAAGACTCCATCTTGAAAGTGGAGACTGGGCCCTAACAAGACCCCAAACATACTCGTCTTCACCTCGGAATTTCTGGACTCTAGAACTATAAGAAATAGATTCTGGCCCACCATAGATCACCCGGTCTGTAGTGTTGTGTGTAGTAGCACAAAATGAAGTCAAATAGCAGTGTTGTGCCTTGGTGGGTGGTGGCCACTGAGTATTTGGGGGTCTGCATCATGAAGGATGGGAAAGACTTAGTTAGTCCAGGGTGAGGACCTTCAAAAAAGAATGGGAACATCAATGTGTGTTCACCAACCGGTGGGTGGAGAACGCTGTGATGTAAAGAAAGATAATGAGTCATTTGTAGGAAAGTGGGTGCAGCGGGAGGTCATGATGTTAAGTGAAACCAGTCAGAAACACAAGCTTAAATACCACATGGGTTCACTTATGAGAAACTCACTGCAAAAATGAAGAGCAAAATAAAGGGTAGATAACAGGAAGTAGGGAGATAGATCGTCCTCAGAGGGGAAGGGGATCATAGATGGGGGAGGAGGGGGTGAGACCAGGAACAGGAAGTAGGGAGATAGATCGTCCTCAGAGGGGAAGGAGATCACAAATGGGGGAGGAGGTGGTGAGACCAGGAACAGGAAGTAGGGAGATAGATCGTCCTCAGAGGGGAAGGGGATCATAGATGTGGGAGGGGGAGGGGGTGAGAATAGGAACTGGGAAGTGTTGGGTACCACTGCGTGAAGACGCTGCCTGAGAGAAGCCGACCTGTGAGCGAGAATAAGCACACAGGTGCTGCTCTCCTGAGTTCATGCTCCGTAGACGCTGAATTGTGTAATTTCCTCTGTTCTTGACATTTTTATTATAAATGAGGTATACTGAGGGGGTTCACATAATCAGCGTACAGACCCTGATGTGCAAGCAGCTTTTTTGCTTTCCGAAGTCACTGATGCTCTTATTCCTGTTTACCAAGGAGGCTCCGACAGTTACACAGCAAGCAGGAGGCAAAACTAATTGGTAGTGAGATTTGCTTAGTAACTCCGTCTCCTTTACTCTCAGAGTTTTTCTCTGGAAAATTGTGCTGTGGAGAAGTTTTCAAAATGTATATTGAACACACACACACACACACACACATTCACACATTCGCACTCACGCACAAAGAAACTGAGGAGGGAAACAGGATGAGATAGGAGCTGTAAGCTTAGTAGAGGGTCATGTTGCTTGTAGAGGGCACAACTATTATGTCTTTTTAAATTTCAGGAAAAAGCAAGCAGAGCGATCTGTTTTTATCCACCTTACTTCTGAGTTCTTTAGGACTTTGAAAGTGAATTAGGATTTGAAGAAATAATCCTGTCCTCCGGCTGAGTTGGCATTGTGTTACATTTCTGACCAATTTCATCACTAGGACTTCTACTTGTTGGAAAAAATAGCATGCGGGATAGGGAGAGAGAGACAGAGAAGGAGGTAGAGACAGAGATAGAGATGGGGGAGAGAGAGGAGAAGAGGAGAGAGGGGGGAGAGAGGGGGAGAGAGAGTGGAGAGAGGGGAGAGACAGGGGAGAGAGAGATATAGACAGACAGACAGACAGACACAGACGACAGAGGCAGAGAGAGGCAGAAAGAGGCATTAGAAGAGTGAATATGTCTTTGTGCCCCACTAGGATTCTTTTAAGACTCATGTCTTTTTGCTTGTTTCCCCAACTGGCTAAATCCAGAACTTTTATTCTATTCATGGATGTGTTTTTTTTTTTAAAGGTTGTAATGATTTCTCTTGACATCAGTAGAGAAAGTTTGAACAAACCAAAAGCAAGGAAGCCATGATGTGGGGGAAACACCCTCAGTTTCTGACTGTGGTAGAGGGATTAAACTGTAGGTGAAAAAAGGGAGGAACTAGAGAGTAATTTAGTCCTGCAGGGCGGGCATGGCTCCTCCTATCATGCCAATCACAACTCTGCTACTTGCAGATGATCTTAAGGAGTGAGCTTGGTGGATTCAAACATCTGTTCTGTCCCACGGCACCACCAAGAGTCCATCGATGGCTGGGCTGAGTTGGTGGTCAGGTGACTAAAGCTGTGCTTTTCAACTTGAGGTGTCGATTTCATGCATGAGAGGGGTTTCAAATTGGAAAGCACTGGGGAAATTTCTCCTTCCTTCTTCCCTCCCTTCCTCTCTCCCTTTCTGCCTCTTTTTCTGTCTCTCTTTTTCTTTTCAGTACTGGGTATTGAACCCTGTTCATTAAATTTCTAAGTTGCCCAAGCTGGGCTTTAACTTGTGATCCTCTTGGATCAAAGGGATTCAGAGGGATTTTTTCTTTTCTTTTTTCTTTTCTTTTCTCTTCTCTTCTCTTCTCTTCTCTTCTCTTCTCTTCTCTTCTCTTCTTCTCTTTTCTTCTCTTCCCAAATGTGCATGTTTGGACCCCTGCCCTCAGTTTGGGACATGCCTTAGGGTCCTGAAAAGGCACCCAAGTCATGTGATAACCCTTCTTGCCCAGTTGAGAACCTTTGAGTAAATAGTCACCTTACGGCAATTTGAGAGGCCCAGGTCAATATCTCCCTGCACTAAACAGTCTCAATAATTTTGTTGGATTAACTACTGGTCAGTTTGTACCGCCCAGCTGAACTCACTCAGGGTGGCGCTGGGTGCGGAAGGCCCCCCGAGGGTGCTGGTCAACAGCATAGAAGGAGAACTGGAGGGGAAGAGGGTGCTGTTGAGGCTGAGGACGCTTGTCTTGCCACCTTTCCTGTTCTCATCGTCAGAAGAGCTTGGGTCCTCACTGTCGCTGAGGCTGGCTTGGTTCTCTTCGGAGGAGCTCTGGTCCTTATCCTGAGCACTGCTTCCTGGCTCTGGTGCAGACCCCTCAGCCTGCTGGCACAGATCTTTATCCTGCATCATCTGATACAGATTTTCCAGGTTCCACCACCGACCTTAGGGCCAGCCTTGCACAAGACATGGCCACGCTCTAGGCCCAGGTAGATCTGTGGGGGGCATTCCCTGGGCTCTAGGTCTTCAGCTGGTCTCAGGCTGGACATTGCTATGGGATCCAGGCCCTCAGCTAGATTCCTCGGGTGTCTAAGTCCATGAACAGCTCTCCTGCATTCTTTTCCATTTGACTTTTTGAGTGAGTGTTGTAAAATAATCTTATAAATTATGTACCTTGTATGAAATTATTTCCTTTACAATCCCTGACTACAATAATAAAATGATGTGAAATGATGACTTTCTAAGATCTTGAAAATAAGAACAGTGGTATGCTCATCCTAAGAATCAGGAAGGATGGGTCCTCTGGGCGGTGGGACACCTTGGGTGCTGGACATGTTTCGGGAACACAGACGCGAACCTTCGCTTTGTTGGAGTCTGTCACCTGGGCTCTGAGCTCGGTGGTGCAGCCTGTTCAGGCCGGCTCTGACAGCAAGAGCCTTTCTGCTCTGGATGTTTATTTCTTTATCTAAAACCTACCGCACCCCTGGAATAGCTAAGGCCCCTCATGTCAAGGCTGGGAGCCATCCGGGGATTTACTAGTGGCTAAGCACGTTATGAATGGAGATTTATGATCGCCTTCCTAGTCAATTAAAATTCCAGATATTGCTAAGGCAGAATTCAATTAAGGTTAATTGGGGCTTCTGAAAACTGCATTTCCAAAGGGAAACCATGATGGGATTGTGACTCCTAGTGGGTTTTGATCAGTTTTAAATAACTTTCCGTGCCCATCTTTCCTTGGCGCAGGGCACATCTGCTCCCTGCTGCGGCTCCTGCTATTATCATCTGATTCTGATGTTGATTTTTCTGTCGGAAGTTATCATTGTGACTTATTTGGTTTCTGCTTTGTCTTCTTCAACTCTCAAAAAACCCAAAACAACAACAACAACAAAAACAAACAAACAAACAAACAAACAAACAAAAAAAACAAAACAAAATTCCCAAGGCTCTGAGCAGACCAGAACCTTAACAAAACCTCAACCTGTGCTTCGGAAATCACAGTGCTGTGACATGAAAGAAATATAGTCATTTGGAAGATTGTGACAACATTTCAGAGGCAATTATCTAAACTGGAAAAACAGCCCATTCCTTTTCCTTTGTCATTAAGGTGGATGAAAAGGTTTGGCAACATTGTCAGCGAGGGTGGGGGCCGACGGGAGGGGGAAACAGGTGCACGGAAGGATGGCGATGCGAGTCAGGCTTTTCATTCTACCCTAAATTTTATTTTCTTGTTGTCAAGTGCTATTGTGACAGTTCTTTAGCACAGTTGATTGAACTGGGAAAACACATGGGACGGGGCCTTAGTCACTGAATGCAGAACATGTAGCCCGTAGCTCACAGAACAATCTGGAGCAAGGAGTGAATAACAATTTCAGCGGTTTATTTTTCTCAGAATTTCTGACCTATTGTTCATCACTGGAGAGGAATAGCAGAAGCTAAAGGAAATTTTCCGTTGGCAAAGAAGAGTCAAGAAGGGTGTGTGTGCAGGAGACAGACACCGCAGGGCTCCGCTGTCCTGGTGCTCTCCAAAGAGGCAGGGCCATGTATTTGCTGGGGACCTGACAGGAGCTTGGTCGAAGGTGGCTGCCTTGGACCAGCAGCTCGGTCCGCATTGCACTCGCCCAGTCTTACCGCTGTACAGCTACTCACACAGGACAGCTTTGGGAAGGACCGGGCTTTCATGAGCACCAGGCCAGGATGTAATAAGGCCACTTATTAATGGCCACTAGTAACTCTGGTGATGCCTGACCTTTCCTTCATGTGCATTTCTGTGGACCGAAAAACAATGTGAGAGGCAGGCTGTGATGTGTGAAGTTGTTCCCTTGTCTAGCTAGTGTGTATGGCAAGAAGGGGTCTATGTAGTGTCCCATGTTTTTTTTTTTTTTTTTTTTTTTTTTTTTTTTGTCTTTTTGAGACAGGGTCTCATTATGCAGTTCAGGCTGACCTTGAGCTCACTTTTGTAGCCCAGGCTGGTCTTGAACTCACACTGATCCTCCTGCCTCAGCCTCCCAAGTGCTGGGATTACAGGCGTGAGCTACCACGACCGGCTTAGTGTCCCATGTTTTAAACGAGGTTCTTTTCAGTGCCTTTCTGTTCGCCTGTAAGGGGAGGAAGGGCTCAGATGGCTTCCGCACATCGTGACCAGAGGCACACTGGAATTGGTTTCCGTGGATTCCTGCAGTCCTGTGAGCCATGGGCTCCCACGCTTGGAGAAACAGCACTGTCTGGGAATGATGTACGACCACGCTGGAACCTCCTCGCCTGTTATCTCTGCCGATTTCCTGTCTCCTCTCTCTTGAAAGGCCAACTGGAAAAAGAGAGCCAGGGGCATGAAAGAGTCTAGCATGGTATAGCAGTTAGAGGGAAAAGTTTCTGTAATCAGAAATCTGGGGTATAATTATATGATAGCCAGAAGAAAGAAATACGCAGGTGGAATAAGTCTCCAGAGAATGGTTACTAATGAATTCTTTCTATTCCTTATAGCAAAGAGCCACATTTGTAAAATTAAAAGTCAATGCCTGTTTGATGAGAGGATTTGTGGGCTCACTGGCATTTTCTTTCTTTCTTTTTTTTTTTTCTCAAATATTGTATGCTTGGAAAGAGCCAGGGAGCTAAATCTCTGTTCAAGGACATTGAAGTGGGGCAGGCAGTCTACTTTTCTTTTCTCCTTGATTTCAAGGCTACAGCAGCCTTTTTTTTTTTTTTTTAAATAACGTGATTGGCGGTCTGGGCCCAGCTGTGTGGAGGGATATGGCCTTGTTATCCACACCCACAGCAAAACTCCCAGGCGCTTCAGAGGAGAGCAGCCGTTCAGTCACAAACCAGTCCTTCAGCACCTTGCAGCTAAAATGAGGGGCTGCTTGGATTCTTCACGTTTTATCCAGGTGGGAGGTATGTGGGGCTTGTGGGCTTGTGTTGCTGCTTCCACGGGGTGCAGCGGCCGCCGCCGCCGCCGCAGAGCGCCCTGCGTGAGGCCATTACGTATCTGGTGGCAGAGTTCCTCGCTCACAGACACTTAGGATTCGAGGGTGTAGCAAGCAGTCGCGACTTCCTCGATCCGCAGAGTGGCCTGAAATTCCGCCTTCACGATCTGATCACCTCCCAGAGGGGCCAGCAGCTGGAACATGGCTCCGCAGCTATGGGAAAGAAATGCCTGTGTGTAGCCACCTGCTCTCTGGCACTTTGTGCTGGGCCACACTGACTAAGACAGGTGCTCCCCGTGATTCAGTGCGAATGGGTTGGAGTTGATTTCAAGGACTTTGGCTAGTGTCTTAGTTACCTTTCTTGTTGCTAAGATAAAATGGCTGACACCCAAAGTTAGCATGGGAAAGATTTATTTAGCTCACAGTTTGTAGCGGTTTCAGCCTGTAGGGGGGCTGGCTCAGAGGCAGGGCGGCGTGCGGAGGGTCATCTCGGGAGAAACCGTTCAGGGCAGGCAGAAGGTGGGAAACCAACAAAGTAGCAAGCAGGAAGTGACAAGTGGTGACAACTGTGGCCCTCTTCCTGAACCTTATATTGTTCTCCAGGCCACCTGCCCTTACACTAGGCAGTTGGGACACCATTCACCCTAGCACCTCACTGTGGATCAATTCCAGCGTCACATCTCGGGCCCCAGCATCTCACACCCTCAGTCCAGCCACCTCTGAAAAGCCCACCCATGCCTGCCGGCATGACGCTATGGGGGTGGGGGCGGAGGTGGGGCTCCAGATCACACCCCCACACAGGCAGGGAGCTGGTGAAGATTCCAGGGTGCTTCTGCAGGGTGGCAGGAAAGATGCTCTGCTAGGAACCGGAAGGCCTCGGCCCTGACATCCGGCTGGGCTCTTCTAGTGTGGAAGATTTGGCAGGAAGTGAACCATGCCTGTTTGCTTCCATGGAAGAGGGCATGCCCACCACAAAGGTGCAAGGTCAGCCTCCCCAGTGTTGAGATTACATGCGTGTGCCACCATGCCTGGTCTCAGTGACTGGCTCAGCGTGCCTGGGAGCAGGGCCAGCACAGCATGCGGTGCTGGGGATCGAACCCTGGTCCCTGTACTTGCCTAAGCAGGCACGTAGTCTACTGAGATATCTCGCTGACCTGGTTCCAGAATTTAAACTCTGGGCCTCACACACATGCCAGGCAAGTGCTCTACCACTGAGCTATATCCTCAGACAATGGGGCACTTTTTTTTTCTTTTCTTTTTTGCTCCAACTTCTTGGTTTAATAAAGATTTATATATTTTCAGAAAAAAAGATCCCAAACATCAAGCATTCACAAAAAAATAACCCACAGTATCAACTTTGGAAAACAAAGCCTATTACACTAATTTTTCTAGAGGATGCATTTGACATGCTATCATTCATGAAAATACATTGTTACACTTGTGTTTGACAGCCCCACAAAGTACTTGATGTGGGGTGATACATGTAATTCTTAAGTCAAACAGAGCTTCTTTCAGGTGCTACACTAAGTGAGATTGCCTTGGCAGTTAGGGAAGCAACAACCGAAATCACGGATACATGGAAATAACTATACTGCCTGCATAATGAGAGATTATCATGGAGACAGCTGATAAAAACCATACAACCTTTTTATTGCTAAGTCATAAAGAGGCATCAAAATTAAAAAGTAAAAATTACAGGAGAAGACTTAACGAAACTACTAAGAGCATCAAAGGAAGTGAAAATGGTGCTAGGCACAAGACAGCTGTGAACACGGTAGGACATAGGAAGAAGAGTGAACCTGTGCTGAAGATACCAGGGCAGAGGAGCTGGTGACATTTGGATCTTAGACAAGCACCTAGATAAAGACACAATGGGACAAGGCTTCTAAATCCAACTATGGGCTTAAGAGTCATCCTTGCCATTGGTGATGTCTCTGTCATGCTCTTCATCCTCAGCCTCTTTTTCATCATCCTTGACCAACTTGAGCTGGTCCTCCACCTGCTCTTCATTTTCGTCGTCGTCCAGGAGACCCCCTCCTCATCAGAGTCACTCGCAGCCCCCTCAGACTCCATCTTCACGTCAGCCTCATCTTTCTCCTGGGAGGTGGGGGTCTGCTCCTCTTCAGTCTTACCCGTTCTTCATCTCCACGGCTGCTTGTTTGCTCCATTCCTTTTCAGTTTTCTCCAGGCTTTCCAGTGAAGAATCCACTTTTTGTTTTATCTAGGTCAGCTACTTCTTCTTGGCCTGAAGGTCATCACTTTTCAACTTTCCAGACTTTTGGACGAAGATCCCCGCTGGCCAGTCTTAGAGTTGAAGCCACTTTTGCCTCTTCGGGAAGTATTTCCTGATACACGCTGGCATTTTAAAGGCACTATAGCCGGAGCAACAGGAGGGAGAGGGGTACACGTGCTGGGTAACTGTGCATCCTGTCATAATAGTCACATTGAAAGCCATAGTCCAGGTCAAACGAGGACCTGAGGAGAGAGGACGGAGAAGGGTGTTCTGGTACTGACCTGTACCTCTCTGCTGCAGATCGTTTCACACCGGCTTTGCCTCTGTTCACTTTTGGCTCTGCAGCCAGATTGATATCTAAAACCCGTCCAGCAATCACTCTGCCATCCTCTCCAGCTACAGCAGCCTGGGCATTCCTCTCATTAACATACTGGACCAAGGCAAAGCCCTTATGTACGGAGCAACCCACGCTTCTGCCATACTTCGAGAAGACGGCCTCCGCATCACGTTTCTTCACCACAGGAGCGTTCAGATTCCCAACGAACACACGGGAAATCATGGAGCGAGGATCTGTCTGCTTGGTAACATTGCTAGCCATCTTGTTTGAAAATAAGGCTGCTCATAGTGACAAAAACTGTAGCTGAAGATCAAAAGAAAATCTCACAGGAGAGGAAGGAGAGGAGATTTGATTCTGAGCCTCCTGCTCCTAGGTTCTATACGGAGCTGATGTTGCTCAAGGTTGGCAGCGCGACAGCAATTGCTCAGTCTCCGTCTCTTCACCGGGAAAGTTTTAAATGTTTGAATCCAGGGACAAAGGAGGTGTCCTAAAATTTTGAAACTCATTCTGTTCTTTTCTCTTCATAGCTTGCATTGCTAGTATGTATGTATGTATGTATGTATGTATGTATGTATGTATGTATTGGTGCTGAGGCTTGAACCCACGACCGTGTGCATGTTAAATACATGCTCTACTGCTAACCTGCATGCCCACATCCTTGTCCTTTGTGTTTAACTTCCTCCTTTAACTCACTTATGCGCTTTGTTTTGGCCTTTTCTCCTCCCTTCTTGCCCTTTTTCTCCCACTCCTCCTTTCCGTAACTAGTTGGCTACAGCACTCGAGCACTCTCAGTTGATCTCCTGGGTCAGGATCAGTATCGCCCTTTGTTATCCATTCGCTAAGATCTTCCCCACCTCCGGTGAGGTGCGTTTTCCTACGTTGGGTCTCGTGATTTTCCGACTCAGTGGCCCTGATGTTCCTCGATCTGGGTGTGCACTGCAGAAATTGCTGCAGGAATTCTCCTAGGGCAGGCGAGCTGCTGCTTGCAGAGAGGGCACGGAGGAGCTGCAGTCTCTGAGCTTTTCCTTGAAAGAAAGGTGGCAATTAACCCTGGCAGTGGAGCAGAACTCCCTGGAATTCGTACTTGTAAGTCTGCACCTCTCCTTAAGCAAATACGATGGGAAGAATCCTGATTTTCATCAAAAGTAAATTAAAAATGGAGTCCTCGCATTATGAAAGAATTCACAGGAGATTTCTCTAGTGAGCACCGCCCTCTCAATGTATTTAAACCATGTTTTGATTCACATAAATTCATTACTAACCGGTCTTTTGCCGATGGAAAACGTGAGGCGCAGGGGAATAAGCTGCGGGGCTGTGCATGCTTTTGTGAAGTTTATTAACCAGCATTAATGTTTATTTCTCATGGTGCTTTCCTGCATGTTAAGATTCTTTTCAGCAGGATGTGAAGCTTAGGTGAGCCTGCTCTTTGCTTTGGTTTAAAACACAGCTGCTTACTTGGGTCCTGTCACTTATTCCTCTTTTCTTTTCAGCAGAGATTTTGCTTTCTGTGAGGTGGAGTCAATAGTGAAATGCTTCATGTGGTGGACAAATGACCTGTCTTTTTTTTCTTTTTCTTGCCCTGGGAATTGAACTCAGGACCTCATGCTTCCCAGGCAGCATGCTGTGTCATTGGGCTTGCTTCTTCTTTTTTTTTTTTTTTTTTTTTGAGGCAGAGTCTGGCTATGTAGTTCAAACAGGTTTGGAACTTTCTTTGTAGCCTAGGTTGACCACAGGATGGAATGGCACAGTCTCTATCCTGCAGTCTCCTGTAGGCTTTGCCACTGTGCCAAGGCCCCCAAGGGAGCCCGCCATGGATGCACCACAGCTTCCGGTGCTGAGAAGGGCTCGCAGTGGTCAGGCCCAGGCAGGATTTCAGTACATGGTCTCCCTGCAGGAAGGAGTACTCTGCATCCACACTTTCTACTTGCCACAAAAAGCCACGCAGTAGAGAGCTGTTATGAGCAGCTGGAACTTGTGGCACTGGTGGCTTTTCTGAAGCAGGCCCCCAGCTTAAGCATCTTCTCACTCTGGTCCATGGTGTACCTGGTCATCTGGCAGCCTAAAGCAGTAGGTGCCATCAGGCCTGGTACCCAGCAGGTGACCTATCTCCCCAGCGAACTTTGCAATTTTCTCAAACATTACAGGAGTCTTCTCTTCAGTTGAAGGCTGAATTTGCCTGCTGGGTCTGAACACCAGATCCCATATTCTGTTTCCTGTGTGTCACCCCCTTTCCTTATCGCTTTCTAGAGATACTTATAATTGCATTTAGAGCCCACCAGGATAGGCCCGACAATCCTTCCATCTCAACATGCTTAATTTAATCCTCGCTATAAAGTCATCAGCAAATAAGTTAGCATCTACAGCGTCTAGGAACTAGCAGCCCTGTCTTTGGGGCTATTCTGTAGCCTGCCCTTCCTACGAGTTTTCCAATACCACTGGTTTCAGTGCTAGTGTGGTGCTAGTTGTTGTTTGTCATTATTATTATTATGTAATATATTTAGTACAGGGTCTAACGGGTCTCACTACGTAGATCAAATTCGTAGTGATCTGCCTGTTTTGAGCCTCCCAAGCCTTGGGATTATAGGCACGCACCACCACACCCAGTCTCAATCACCATCTTATTGCCCCCTAGGGGCGGGGCTGGAATGGCTTGGAATGCTGGGGATTGAACCCTGGTCCCTGTGCTCTGCCTAAGCAGGCGCTTTGGTTTGCTGAGCTATCTGGCTGGCCCTGTCTGTCATTATTGAGTGGTGCTGGAAAGCTCTTAGGAGGATTGCTGGCCAATGTAGGACCATCTGGGTTGGAAGCACACGGAGGGCGTGGGAGAGGGAGAAAACACCCTGGCATGTCGGGGCCCTTCAGCAGGGATGGTGTTTCCCACCCACTGGACATGATGATGAGGAAAGTCCAGTCCAGCTCACATTTTCAACTTGGATTCATCCTCTTTGAGAAGGAGAGACAGGAACCACCTGCTAGTCTTGGAGGCCATCTGCCTTAGGTAGCTTTCTGTTATTGTAACAAAACCCCGAGGCTATCAGTTTATAAGGAGAAAAGGTTCACTTTGCTCAGTTTTGAAAGGTT
This sequence comes from Myocastor coypus, assembly GCA_004027025.1. Taxonomy (NCBI): domain Eukaryota; kingdom Metazoa; phylum Chordata; class Mammalia; order Rodentia; family Myocastoridae; genus Myocastor; species Myocastor coypus. Next base: position 52,162 of record PVJA010001409.1, on the reverse strand, counting down.
CCCTCCTTTCCTTCTTTCCTTTTTTCTTCCTTCCCTTCCTCTCCTCCTGTCTCCCTCCTTCCCTCTCACCTTCCCTTCATCTTTTTCCAGCTATTTAGTCTTCAGAGGCTGGACTGCACAGCTAATTTTAGTTAGCAGCATGTTTCTGTCTTTTCTTGCAACTATGCTGCTGGGTGCACCCCAGAGAGGCCACCTTTCCTGAGCATCCCTGCATCCCCCGCATCTTCCCCCCCCCACAGCCCCCAGGGGTCCTCTCCCCCCTGCCGCCCTGTTCTTACAGCTGAGGCTCTGGCGGAGCACAGGGGAAAGGCCGAGCTTTAGGCAGGCGGCTGGAGTTCTTCCGGTGTCATTTCCTCTTCTGTTTCTGTCCTCATCAGAGGAGTCTTTTCAAATCACGTCTTTAAAAAAGAAATTACTTCCAACTCCAGAGGCAGTGAAAGAGACAGGATACCCACCATGGGATGTGGAACACAATAGCTTCGCGTGTGTTTTCTGACAATTTTGGCAAAGCTGCTTCCCAACATCTGCGCTAAATATTCCCCACCACAGGTGTGTGCTTAATGCGGCTGTCAAGGAAATGACACTCAGGATCCAAAGCTTGGGGCGGCAGGCTGCCAGGCCCGCCCCTACCTGGGCTGCTTTTGGGGGAATCCAGGTGGGGGAGGCCCGGGGCCAGGGAGGGGCCTGGGGGGCTCGGGAAGAGGCCACACTTGCTCTGTCACGCGGGCCCTGGCCCTCGAAAGCCAACCCTTGTTAGTTCGGTCACGTGCTGTCATTCTGCTTGATGAGAGGAGAAAAATGAGACGCTGAGTAGTTGAAGATTAGATCCTAAGTACCTCCGTCTCCATTTCAGTGATGAAGAGGTTGGACCAATGTTGCTTCTTATTCTCAAAGGGGCTGGTTCTTTCTTTCTTTCTTTCTTTTGGTCTTTTTGAGACAGGGTCTCGCTATGCAGTTCAGGCTGGTCTTGAACTCACATCAATCCTCTTGCCTCAGCCTCCCAAGTGCTGTGATTGCAGGCGTGTGCCACCACGGCCCAACCTCCAAGGGACTGGTTCTGTAAAATCGCTCCTTCCGGATTGGTACGCCGGCGCTGATGACCGCAGCTGCCCTACTAACTTCCGTGGGCTTGAAGGACTTCCTAGTAATCTGCAGGCGGAGCCGAAAGCCTCTTCGTGCTTTTCATGGCAGTCTAAAATAAAATCTTTGCAATTGTAGGCGAAGAATAAAACAACAACAGCATCAACAACACAACAACAACAACAACAACAACAAAATGCCCTTCAGAAAAAGTCTCCATGACAGAAAAGCTCCTTCGCTGGAGCCTCTGCTCCACGAAATGAGAACGGAGACCTTGACATTTTCCGGGGAGTGAAGGAGCAGGCGCGCGATTGTAAGAGCTAAAGACGAGGTTTGCCAGCAGCTTTGGGGTAAGGCCTGGATTGTGACCAAACTTCTCAATGGGATTTTAAGGGGTGATGTGCAGGCTGGAATCTGGGGTGCTCTTAGGGTGCTCAGGTGAGGAACAAAAAGGCTGATTTAGAGTCTCTTGCCGTTTTTCCTCTGTTGCCTATGAATCCACTTACATATCTATGCGTGAATGTGTATCATCTATCTGTCTATCTATCTATCTATCTATCTATCTATCTATCTATCTATCTATCATCATTTATCTATCATATAGCTATGCTTTAGATGTCTAACATCGATGCATCTCATCTGCTTCTACCTGTATCAATTGCCTGTCTCTGTATCAATACTGATCTTCACCCGCCCGTCCGCCCCGTCTCCCTATCTTGCTTGCTCTGTACCTCTTTTCATTTTCGTCTCGCAGGGCTGGCATTACTTGTCCTGCTAAGAAGGATGAATAATGAAGCAGTTTTCCCCAGCCGTGCTGTGTCAATCTTTCTCTTGAGTGAACTATTCAGGTAGTTTCCTAGAATTAAAATTCCAAGTCTGCCCTTCAGGGTGATGCTTCCATCTATAATGGCTCCTAGGGGTGTTCAGAAATTCCAAGCCAGGTGACCAGTGCTGCTCATGGCCAGGGCCTTGCCTCTGAGGGTTCCAGGGGCCTTTTAGTGCGATCAGTCCCAGAGCCTGATGCATTCAGATTCTCTTTGTGTCCGGAGTCTCAGATGGACTTTGGTGGCTATATCTGGTCCTACAGAAGAACTCCTAATATCCTGCCTTCCCCTTCCTCAGGAAGCTTGAGGTCTTGGGGAGGAGATGTGGGCTTCCTGACAACAAATCCACTCATGCAACCTGCAAAGAGGATTCTTGAAGATTTTAGCTCCTGGCCTGGCTCATTTGACTGCTGTGATTATTTTGGTACCCAGAGCTGACATGTATCAAAAACATAGGTATTGTCACAAGCATTCACATGTCTCAACACAATTCTCGCGATAACCCAGTGGGGTGGATACTCTTCCAGCCCTACTTTCACAGAAGAGGTTAATAAGGAACCTGATACCTTTTAGATGATAAGACGTACGTTCTTCTTGGGGATTAGATAGACACGGTAATCCAAAGAGTGGATTTCTGTCCTACCCACATTTTACTTTTAAATTCCCTACTGATATGCAAAAATAATTTAAAAATAATTTTAAAAATAGGGCATTAAGAATAAATAGGGCAGGTAAAAAAAAAAAAATAGAACAATGCCTGCTGGATTTGTAATCTTCTGGGGTTGAAGGGAGAAGACAAGGTTCCAGCTGTCAACAGGTCATCGGTCATCGTCCCTGGCCACTGCTGCTCCTAAGACAGGTGGTGGCCAGAGCTTTTGGTCATAGCCATTTGGAGCCTGGCAGCACTGCTGAGGCTTTCTTGTCCTCTCTAGCACCACCCCTGTCACCATGCATTCCAAGGTGCTGGGTGGCAGCTAAGCGTGGTGTAACCCCAGCCCTCCAGGAGGCTGAGTCAGGAGGACTGCAAATGAGAGCCCAGCCTGAACCATTTAGCGGCTCAGCAATGCAGTGTCTTAATAATAAACAAGCAGATAAGTAAATAAAAAGAGTGGAAATGTAGCTCAGGGCAAAGGCCTTGGAGCAGTGGCGGTCAGCTTCAGGAACCGAATGCCTGAGTTATGACCCGAAACCCACTTATTTATTGCTAAGTGTCAACACAGTGCAATTGCATCTGAATCTTGACATTTTAGTTTAGAAGAACAACTCACACAGGTGGCGTCTGTGCCAGTGGAGAGGGCTGTGCACGCCTACTGCGGCACCTGTGCCAGAGCCATGCCACCATGGCCCTGGAGGCAACATCTAGAGCCAACGGCAACAAAAAAGGCACTGGCTGACCTGGCATCTTAGATTCCCTCTGTCTTAGTTACTCTTCTCTCGTTGCTGGGACAAATACCCGACGCCCAAAATGAAGGAAGGAAAAGTTTATTTAGCTCAGTTACTGGGGGTTTTGGTCCATACTCAGCTGGGACCAAGGCAGAGAGGCACAATGCAGAGGCCAGTAGTTCATGGTGGTGGAACAGCAACAAAATGGTGACAGAGGCAACTGACCAACCGGGGGAGCAGAGAGCAACAGAGAATCTGTCTCTCCGTCGCTCTTTATACTACATTCAGTCTCTCTGCCTCAGCCTATCCACCTTAGGCCACACCCATAATCCCAGCTGTACTCAGACCCATAATCCCATCAGTACTAAAACACATAATCCTAGTGGTACATGAGTCAAGCCTCAAACTCTAGAAGTCCGTGCTCTATGATGGCATGAGGCTTTGGGGGGACAACTAGACATAAGCCATAACACTCTCTATGCTTGGCTTTTATTCCTCTTAAAATGTTTTTGGTTAAAGCCAGGTGTGGTGGCGCACGCCTGTGATCCCAGCACTCGGGAGGCTGAGGCAGGAGGATCAGGGCAAGTTCGAGACCAGCCTGGGCTACAAAAGTCAGCTCAAGGCCAGCCTGAACTGCATAGTGAGACCCTGTCTCAAAAAGACAAAAAAAAATTTTTTTTTTGGTTAAAGTGTTTGTGAGCTCTCCGTCACCATGCAAAGTACCTGAGACAAATAATCTATAAGAAACAAACAATTGTTCGGCTTCCAGTGTCAGAGGTTGCTGTCTGTGGTGAGTGGTGGCACCGTATTTCATGGCGGAAATGTAAAGTGCAGGCAGCCAGGAAACACAGAGAGGAAGGGGAGGCCACTTTGTCCCCAGAAGGGAACCTCCCTGAAGGCAACTTTCTGCCAGCAGAGTCCAACTTCTTATGGGTTCCACAACCCCCTAGCAATGCTGTGGGCTGGGGACCAAGCCTTAAAACACATGGCCTGGTGGGAGGGTGACACCCCAGATCCAAGCTGTAAGAACCAGGGAGGGGCCCCTTGCTATGGTCAGACCTGAAGTGTACCCCCACAGCTCTTGCTTAGGGTTGAGGTTTTTAGAATGGGACCAGATCCTGGGAATCAGTACATGGGTTCATGGCTGAACATGCTATTCCTAAGTGCGACTTGTTAGAAGAGGTGGGTCCCTGGGCGGGAGGCCTGGGCCATGGGTGACAGCTGCCGTCCACCGTGACTGTCTGCCCTGCTGGTTCTCTTTGGAGTCAGGTGGCTGGGGGTAGAGCCTTCTGAAACCAAGAGCCGAATAAACCCCTTCTCAAGGTGTGGGTGTTGGGCATTTTGTTCCAGCAGTGGGAAAGTCACACATATGGGAAAGAGACAAATACAGTCCCAGGGAGGGATGGGAGCAGAAAGGACAGGGAACCCAGGCCTGACTGTTTTGCTTCTGTGTCCCCTGGAGGGGTGGGGCAGAGGACAGGGAGGCGGGGGAACCAGCTGTTGGCAGCGTCTGGGTCAGTGGGAGCTGCTTCATGCCACCCTCCTAGAGAGTGCCGTTAACCTCCCCATCTTTGGGCTGAATTTGGCTTCTATTTTTAAGCCTTTAAAGCACAGCATGGAGGAGGAAGGCCCCTCCAGCACAGGATATTGACAGATTATCTAAATTTAGAAGCTGTGTGGAGTGTGATTTTGCATATGTCCCTTTCTGATGCCAGTTGGCACCAAAGCCCAGCGCAACCCTGAATCTTCTCGTGTTCCCTCCATACGTCAGTGCGTACACACACACACACACACACACACACACACACACACACACACACACAGCCTGTTTGCCCCTAGCAGATGACCACGCAGAACCACTAAGGGCTCTCCAGACCTCTGGAAAACAGCTTCGTTCAGAAAGCCATGACAGCCCGCTGCAGCATGCTCTCTGGACGCCAACGAGGAAATGTCATGCACTGGGTCGGGCGTTCTGAGCCCGACAGCTGCTGTGTGGGCCAATGCCGGCTCTGCCAAGCCTGTTTAGAGTAAGAGCTCTCCAGTCGCCGCTGCCGCCAGAGCCCTCTTTCCATTCTTTTCAGATTCCAGGACGGAAACACTAGGACGACTTGACAGGATTTGACCGCTAGATGGAGCCAAAGGTCTTTGCAAAACTTGGCGTGCGCCGCGCTCTCTCTGTCCCGCCTCAGCGGAAGCCATACAAGAGACCTTGATCATAAATCCCACACGCTATAGCAGGTTCATAATGCATCCTGGTGACTGTATGCTGTATTTTTTTCCTCCCTGAGAAATAAAATTTCTCTTTCAATGGAGAAGGATGTTCCTTTACATCTAACATGTGCTACTGTTAATCTCTTTCCTAAGAAGCCTGCAAACTAAGTCCTTAATGTGCGCTGGCCAGGCCGTCTGGGCCACTGTCTGCAGTGAAATGCAGGGACAGTTCAAGGAGCTGAGAATGCTGGAGCCACCATTTTGGCAGCCTGCAGAAAGAGGGCTATTTTTCCCCTTTAAAAAAAAAAAAAGTGAACATTTGACTTGTCAAAACTGTTTCTTATTGATTTACTGAGACAGAATCTGTAGGCTAGAGAGACAAGTTTATAGAAAATCTTCACTAAGGAAATGGGGACTAATAGCCTTCCTTTAAGAGGTGTTTACCAATCTGAGCATGAATGTGAAATTAAATGCTGGTGGGAAGGAGAGGCGTATCTAGATCACTCTTTCCCTGGCATAGCCTTCTGTGTTATGAAGTAATAGCAAATAAAGAGCATTAGAATATTGTTAAACAAGAACTTAACAGCAGAATCTATGCATGAACATACATAGAGGCCAGGTGTAGTGGCACATGCCTGTAATCTCAGTATGTGGGCGGGTGAGGCAGGAAGATCACTATGAGTTCAAGGCCAGCTTGGACTGCATAGCAAGACTCAGATTGTCTCAAAAAACCAACCAACCGATCAACTAACCAACCAACCAACCAACCAACCAAAGAAAAGAGCATAGTTCTACCTGTCCATCTGTCTGTCCGTCCATCTGTCTGTCTGTCTGTCTGTCTGTCTGTCTGTCTATCTATCTATCTATCTATCTACCTATCTATCTATCTATCTAATCAGCAGGGTCTCACTATGTCCAGGGTGCCTTGAACCTCAACCTCTGAAGCCCTGGACACAGACCTGTGCTCCGTGCTCCTTTCCAGTTTATTCTTCGTTTCAGGGCTGTTCTTAGTAGCACAGAACAAGGAAGGGCTGGGGTTCCCTGCTCATGCTGCACATTTTGGCACCTTATCGGTGACCATCTAACATGTTGATTCTTCATTTGATGAAAAATATAAGATTAAGAACCAAGACACCGCAGAACAGAGACAAAACGCGTAAGACTTAATTTGCTGCTGAGCTACATTCCCTTTGAAATCTTTCCAGTCTTTTGTTCATTACTAATGTTCCAAACTGATTTCTTGGGAATGTCCCAGAGGGCAGATGTCCTAGCATCTTCTCACTGCTGGGTGCCCCGCACTGGGCGTTGTATTTGGTGATTTCTTTCTTTCTTTCTTTCTTTCTTTCTTTCTTTCTTTCTTTCTTTCTTTCTTTCTTTCTTTCTTTCTTTCTTTCTCTCTCTCTCTCTCTCTCTCTCTCTCTCTCTCTCTCTCTCTCTTTCTTTTTCCCCCAGAAGTAGGGATTGAACCCAGGATCTTGCACTTGCCAGGCAGGCACTTGTGCCCATCAGCTATCTCCCTGGCCCCATACCTGGTGATTTCTTGCACTGCTTAGCCCATGAGCAATTGCTAGCTACCAGGCCTGGTGCCATGAGCAGCGTGGATGGCTGTTACTCAGGGGTCCCACTCTGACTGAAGCCTAATGATTTCTCAGGACTCTGCCACGGGCCCAAGAACTCTTACTTGGAGTTCTTGAAGAAGTTGGAGATTTGAAAAAATAAACACAAACAAAACAACAACAACAACAACAACAACAACAACAAAATAAACAAGGGTCAATTACTCTGTTCCAAAAACTGGGGGAGGATTCTGTAGCCCTTTAAAGAAATTTCTCAAACTAGAATGTGGCGAGTCATTTAAAATTCTTCCTTGGCCTTTATTAGTGAGTTTAGCACAAGTCAGAGGTGGCACTCACATTGCCAGGACTTTCTCTTCTGGGGTGATGGTAAGTTCTTGGCTTCCGGAATGTTATACAAGCCCTCATACTTGGCCCAGGCCCGCGGCCGCCCCGCACACTGGTGGGGTCACGCAGCGTTCACGTGCAGGCTCCAAGCAGGCAATGCCAGGGCCCTCCACGAGGTGACAGCCATGCTTGGGTGGAGCGGTGGTGTCTGCTCTGCAGGCCGTAGGTGCTTCTGCCTCCCAGGGCTGCATCCCAGTTCAGCGAGTGAAACTGTAGGGTGGAGCTAAGGGTCGAACTTCCCACACCCGGGGCAGCAGAGGGGGCCACCGAAGAGCACACTGACCTCAGGGTTCTGCCCAGCTGCTTGGCCTCCAGTCCCTCGCCAGCTGTGCCTTCTGTCCTCAGACCTACGCAACGCTTCTCTACCTGTGGTCCCCGAGGCCCTCTCAGTGGTCTAGGGGACCCCCGCCCCTTCCCACAGCACTCATTGCAGTGCCGCTTTCTCAGAGATAACTGCAGACATCTTACCAAAGCCTCTGACCAATATTCTGTCTCCTATCTTCATCGGAATGCAGGGCCCGAGAGTTACGCACAAGGTTCTGGGGTTGCCTCTGCGTCCCTACATGAGGCAGGGCATTTTCCATGTCGTACACCGATGTGTTTATGCTCCTCAGTCAGAACAGAGGCAAAGCAGTGACGCACTGCCTGAAGAGTGAGACCAAATTTGAAAGGAAATATCAAAGAAACAGATGGGGGTGGGGCGGAGGGGGGGGGAAAAGTCCCACCACAGGCAGCTGGTCGACCTCGGTGGGCCCGCCCCTGCCGTGGAGGACAAGTCAGCTCGAGAGCTCTGCGCTAACCTGACAACAGTCTTATCATAGCTCCTCCCAGGAAAGATGAAAACCCCTCTTCTGTCTCCATGTGCTTTCGAGAAACAGTGCTGTAGCTGCCGGAACTGATAGCCTGCGATCATCGTGCACGGGAAGCTGTCTATGTCCTCTCCAGCACCGGATCCTGTAGCAGTTGTCAGTGTGAACAGTCAGCACGGTGGGGGGACAGCCCCCCTGCACCCTGTGTGAAGAGAAATAACGAGAGACCAAGCAACTCTGAACACGCTACTTGGAGGTGGGGTGGGGTGGGAGGGGGCTACATAAGTCCTGTGTGTGTCTTTTTTTTTTTTTTTTTTGTGGGACCAGGATTCGAACTCATGACCTTGTACTTGCCAAGCAGGCACGTGTGCCACGGAACTATCTCCCCAGCCTCATTGTGTGTGTGTCTTTATAATGCGGCATGTATGCTTGTGCATGTGGCATGCAGTGTGTCTGTGTGTACATGTGGCGCATGGCATGTGCCTTGTGTCTGGTGTGTGTGCATATTGTGTGTTGTGTATTTAGTGTGTGTAGTGTGTATGGTGAATGGTGTGCACTATGAGCTTCATGTGTACGGTGTGCAGTGTGTGTGGTGTTGGGTGTGGGTTATGGTATACATCGTGGATTGTTTGTGGTCTATGTGATATTTGTGGTCTTCTCAGCCTGTGGCACCTTCCCTGTTTCCTTCCTGGGGCTCAGGCTTCTCCCCCTTACCTCTCCTAGCCCTGTGGGGTCTTCTCCCCAGCCTACAGGGACATAAAACTGGAAGATATCAGAGCAGGTGGTAGAATCTTCTTACCCTAAATTTAGGGTGGAAACTAACGCATTTTTGGTTTTTTTTCTGAAGAGCTGAGCATTTCCAGCACTTCGCTTATTCTGTTGCCTGCAGCTCAGCTTAGGGTTTTGGTGAGTCTAGTTAGTGGGCAGAACTGGCTGATGAATAATTGGAAATATCCCAATAGGCATGGTGTAAGAGCAAGAGGCTTCGTGCCTGAGAGAGTGCTGATGTTTACATTTGTTGTTTATTTTCCCATAGTGTTCCAGGCATGATGATGGGCAAATAGACTAGAACCATTGTGTTTGCAGAAAGAAAATCTCCCCAAAAAGTTTCTGCTGCTATTGTGTCCCTCTCTTCCTCATCAGCCTCCATAATAATAGAGGAGGAGGAGGGTCAGGCTTTGGGAAACCCTCCCTACGCCCCACTTGCTCTGCTTGGGCACCCACAAGGCTGGCTTCAGTGCCACCTCAGCAGGTTCCTGGGCTCTGCCTCAAGTTTTTTAAGTTGAACTTTTCCAAACATAGAGTGGCTGGGCCTGTATGTGCAGGCTCACCGGCTGCAGGAGAGCCCCTGCTGTGGGCATTCTGGTGTGCATTGCCTGAGCTTTACGCTTTGGAGGCAGTTTACTAAGGAGCGCCCCTGGGGCTGCTCTGGCCAGGGAACCTCAAATCTTCCATCTCCCAGAGGTCACAGCTGGGCTTATAAGCTTAGAGGCGGGAACCTGCTTGCAGGTTTCGTAAGTGCCCTTGTCAAACAAGAGCAGGCTAGCAGGCCTGACCCAGACTTTGCTTTTGGACCTTTTTTCTGTCCTTGTTCCCAGGTTTGTTTGCTAGGTCTTTGCCCTAATTCATGCTGTCCTTAGGTGATGTGCCATAGCTCAGAGACAGCAGCAATCGCGGCAGCCTCATGAAGCTGTGGGACAACAAAGCCCAGCTCAGAAGCACTGGGAGGCTGTGGCAGAGGGACTGTGGGTCTGAGCCCAGCCTGGTCTACATAGCAAATGTCTGTCTTAAGAAGCTGGGTGTTGAGCTGGGGGGACAGCTCAGGGCACAAGTGCCTGCCTGGCAAGTGCAAGGTCCTGAGTTTGATCCCCAGTTCTTCAAAGAAAAAAAAAAAATAAAAGGAAGCAAGGGAGGCTGAGGCAGGAGGATGGCTATGAGTTCTAGGCCAGTCTGGGCTACAAAGTGATTTCAAGCCATCCTGAACTGGATAGGGAGACTCTTTCTCCAATAAACTTCATAAAACACCAAACCACAACAACAATAAGACAAGACTCTGTCACAGAAAATATCCACTAGCTCTTTATCTCTTTCTTGATTTTAAGTTCTTATGATATTTATTTTTTCCTCCATTCTTCCTTTCTTTCCTTTCTTCCACTTGAAAACTGAGCCCCCACATTCTTCTCGCTGCCCTTCCTTTCCTGTAGACAGAGCCCAGACCTTCGGGTCCCGGAGGAAGGGGGGCATTCTGAGTGTTCCCGCACAGGTCAGCAGTCTCCAGCTCCCTGCTCTCTCCTGGGGCTTGGCCACCTGAGGAGTAGGCCGCGCCAAGGCCGGCTCTGCATGCAGCCTCATGCAGGCTGAGTCCCTTAGGCTCCACCGAGTCTTGAGAAAAATCACGTTCCTCTTCTGTCAGCGCCGTTAGATTTTCTCCAGAGATGGATCTGTGCTTCTGCGCAGCATAGGAGCGAATGCAAAGCAGTGCTGGGGCAGCCGTGGCCTCCTGTGACTTCAGTGCTCTACCTGTGGGGTGTGGGTGGCAGCATCCCTGCCTGTCCCTTTTGGGCTTGCTTGGGGGCTTTTTTTTTTTTTTTTTTTGTGAGACAAGATCTTGCTCTGTAGTTCAGCCTGGCCTGGAACACATTATGTAGCCCAGGCTGGAATCAAACTCTTGGAGATTCTCCTGCCTCAGCCCTCTGGGTGTTGAGATTACAGGTGTGCATCATTGCTTGTCCCAGTCCTGAGGCTCTTATTTCTAGGCTGGGTGGTGCCTACAACATGGCACTACTCTGTCCTCAGACAGCTGTTGTCATGGGGGACCCCATGGCCAGGGTCCCCAGAAGAGTTTCAGCTGGTCCCTGAGACAAGGCCCAACTTCAATATTTTGCTTCCTGATCAACAGGTTAAAATTTTGAACATGTCTGATGCTTAGTTTTTTTTTTTTTTTGTCTTTGAGACAGGGTCTCACTGTGCAGTTCAGGCTGGCCTTGAGCTGACTTTTGTAGCCCAGGCTGGTCTCGAACTCGCACCGATCCTCCTGTCTCAGCCTCCCCAGTGCTGGGATTACAGGCGTGTGCCACCACGCCCGGCTCTGATGCTTAGTTTTTAAGATTTGTCTGTTTTTACTTTGAGATAGGGATTGCTTCGGTCACTAGGTTGCCCTTAGTGACCTTAAAGTCCTCCTTGGCCTCCTGGAGGGAGGGGTTATGGCTCTGGGCTTCTAGGCTGTTTTCTTCTTTTTAGTTAAATTTTTTTTTCTATATTTTATAGGGAAAAGTCTACAGGGTCTCACTACTAGATCAGACTTGTAGTGATCCACCTGTTTACAGCCTCCCAAGAGCTGGGATTACAGGTGCACACCACCATGCCCAGTCTCAGTTGCTGTCTCAGTGTGTCCTGGGCGTGGGGCAGGCACAGCAGTCCCGGGGACCCATCCCCCATCCCCTGTGCCTGCTTGCAGACGCTTTAATCCACTGAGCTATTTGGCCGGCCCTCCAGGCGGGCTTGATGGTCAGTTTTTAGAAGTAAAATAACCTTCATGAGCCGGAGGAGGAAGGATTTCAGAATCCCAGCAAGGAGACCCTGAGCTGAGGGCCTGAGCTCTGTGGAAGGAGGTTCTCTGGGGGAGCGGGAGGCACCTGGCCCTTCTTGCCTCTGTGACGGGATTTTGCTGCAAGACCTTCTTCTTAAACTCATACAAATGCCAGCCCTGGTCCATGTCCGGTGTTCTAAGCCACACAGAAGGGTGTGCGCTACCCTTGGACTGCCTGGGGCAGGGACACTGCCCCAGGCTGGGGATTCAGGCATTGGCCAAGGCCGGATTTCAGCCAGCGGGCACCTCGCTGTCCTCCTCTGCCAGGGTTTCACAGTCCACTGTCCTCCTCCATTTCATCAGCAAGAAGTCTGACGTTAGCACCAGTTTGGCAAGCATCAGGGGCCAGTGGAAGCTGAAACCTCCCTACCCTGCTTACATAGACAGAGTCTCTGTTTTGGATTCCTTTTGGCTTGAGACAGGTTGTAGGTGATTTATGTGACAGCGCAAAGGCAGGAAACCCCATAGGGAGGTGTCGGGCCTGGACCCAAGAGGTGCTGCTGTTTCTGGGGCTTTCCGGTGTGGGGAACTAGGGTTTGACCACCTGGGGGAGTCCATCTCCTCACTGTCAAAGTGCTTGGGATGCAGGGCAGGAAACCAGGCAGGTCAGGTTGTTATGGTCGTTTTCAGTGAAATGGGATGCATTGCATACAGGCATTTTTTTTTTTTTCCCTTTCCTTCCTTCCTTGGGAAAAGCAGACAGCACTTTGGGAGGAACTTAATGAGCCGTCTAGGACTCTGAGCACCTAAGATGTGCGGAGGAACCCCTTTCCCTCTGGGGCCGGGCTGGCTCTGACCCTAAAGCAGATATACTGAGATGACTGAGTGGGAGGGGGGGTGCCTATTCAGAGTCTGCAAAAGAGAGTCAGAGCCTAGCAACTAAGAAACTAACTGAACCTTGTTAGAAATCAATGCAATAAGTGGAATTGAGCAGGCGGATGAAGCCTCGGCCAATCGGGGCCTGGGATTTGGGTTGCTTCATTATCACCTCTGAGTCCCATTTTGGTCAGTGGGAATCTGATATCAGCTCTGCATGCTGGTTGGCTGGAGGAGCTTCTCTTCTCATACAATGAAAAGATAATCAATCACATTGCCGCTTTTTGTCTTGGCGAAGGTATTTAGATTTCAGCCAGCTGGTTAGCTGCCTCAGGGCCACCTGCTCCACTGAAAAATAAAGAATTAGTTTCTTTTCCTTTTCAAGGAGAGGGGAGGGAGTATCGACTTGTGTGATAATTTCATGTGGATGATTAAATTTAGCCTCTCAGGCGCCAGCTGAAAATCTAACTCGGATGGCTGGTTTTTTCTTTTCATAGGTGGTTGAGCACCCCTGTGAGTGGCCATGGCTGGTGTCCCCCGTGTGCCTTTGCTCTGACAAAGCACACAGTCTCTAGCCTACTCTCTGGCTCGTGCGTCTTCCTGCTGCAACAGCCTACGAAGCAAAGCACTCGTGCAGCCTGAAGCTGGGGCTGCGGTTATGCAGGGGGCCCTGGAGCCTTCTCAGAGCACCACTGCTCTGCTCCATGGAGTCGGAGCCCAGGATGGTTTCTCTGACCATGTTTAGAGTATATACCGCTTTCCTCTGGAGCTTTTCAAATTTACAGTGCAGCTAGTCAGGGATTTGTGGTCCTTTGTCTGAAGCACTGCGATCCAGATGCTGAAGCAGTGAGCCAGTCCAGTGTAATGTGAGCCGGCTGAAAGCCTGAGAGTTATTCTCAGCCCTACATCAAATCCATCCTGCATTCAGTCTCCAGAATGGTGCTTGAGATCTTCCGCCTTCTTCCTCATTACCACCCCTGTAAAGTTCCCTCTTTCTCACCTGGACCACTGCAGTCACCTGACTGGCCTCCCCGATCCCATTTTTGCAACCTACAACCTATGCTCCTCACAGCAGGGGGATTATCTGCTTAAAGACCTGTTAGACCACAGCTCCCTTATGGCTATGTTCTCATAGATTCCATGATAGTCAGGCCAAAAGGAAGCTCTCTACCTACTCCTCTCTATTTTCTTTCTTGATCTGCTTGCCTGTCTCTTCTACTAGAGTGCAAACTCTGTTAAAAGCTGATGACACATTTTGTTTCTCAGTTGATCAGATCAGCTGAGAATAAGGCCAGTGTCTTATGTCCTCAGGAGGTTGTCATGGTGTGCCTGCATTTCACAACAGCGCTGTGATACTATGGGCTTTGTCTATTGTGTTCAGATTGTCTCCAGTGACTGGGATAGTGTCTTGAAAAAAGTAGGTGCCCATTAAATAGTCATCTTAGGAACAGATGAGAAAGATGTGAAGTTTACATTCGTTAGGGTTCTGTACCCATAACTTAAAGTGGGAAGGTTTAGTTTTGATTCAGGGTTTCTGAAGGTTCAGTGCATGGTCAGCTGCTTCTCAGGCAGAAACATCACGGCAGAAGAGAGTGGTGGAGGGAGACTGCTCAGTTTCTGGTGCCTAGGAGGTAGACAGCAGGGGAAGAGCCCGAGAAGAAGAGCCTGGAGACGAGGTGTGTCCCCAGGTCATGTCCCCACGACCCACTCAGGCACACCCACAAGTGTATTTCATCAACCCCCAGGCCTTTCTTAGGCTAGTCACGTTTACTATTGAGGTGCAGCAATACTTAGTCAAGTGTGGTGGCACGGGCCTTTAGTCCTGACACTCTGGAGGCTGAGGGAGAAGGATTTCTGGGAGTATAAGGCCAGCCTGGACAAGCTAATGAGTTCAAAGCCAGATTGAAATACATAAGGTGACCCTGCCTCAAAAAACCAAAAGGAAAGCAAGATTAACCATCATGACATTTCACTCAGTGTTATCAGATGAGATGCTTTAAGTGTGGCCCCGTTAGGAGTTGGGGGACAAGGCTGAATGATTTTTGGCAGGTTGATTCTTGATGTATAGTCTGAGCTTCTAACTTATTAGACATTTGCTGAGGCAGAATATCTGTGGTGTTGTTAAATGCACTCAAACAATGACAACCTGCTATCCCAGGGAAATAAGACACTGACCTTATTCTCAGCTGATCTGATCAACTGAAAAGCAAAATGTGTCATTAATTTTAGGATCCATTATATGTGATATTTCTGTTTTGCTAAAGGTTAGGGGCCAGCAGGGGACTCGGAGAAAGCTTGCTAACCTACGTGTCTTTATTCACATTTAGAAATTAGTTGGCACTGGAGATAGTGTGCTTGCCTTGATTGGAGGTCTAGGTCTTATTTTTCCAGGAAGGGCTGGTGTCTGGTCTGTGTCCTCAGCGTCTGAAATATCTTATTCATGCATAAACGAAGGGCAGGCGTGATTCACACAGGATGAATCCCTGAACCTCGCAGACAGGAGAAAAATGTAGAGTCGTGATACTTAAAACATTTCTCAGCCTTAGTTGTCAGCGCTCGTACCCACTTCAGCACATTTCTGAAATGAACTCTGCTAAGGGTGGGTCAGCGATGCCATAAAAAGGAATTTTGCAATTAAAAAGGCTTAAAGGGATCACTGGCTAGACGGCTTGTTTTCTTTAACCAATTCACTTATAGGAATAAACTCAATCCAAGCATTTCTTTCATCAGTTTTCTTAAGGTCAAGGGACCCCTGCCCCCAGGCTGAAAACAGCCCCCATTTGAGGGGTGGCTCACAACCTGCCCCGTGCTAGGGGAACCATTTTTAATCTGGTCTGGGCAGCTGTCAGGGGACTTCAGTGGTCCTGAAGGGTTGGTCATATACAGAGAAAGCAATCTGTCAGAAAAGAAGCAGTGGACTGATCTCCTTTACAATATTATTATTGTAAATATTTATGGGCACAGGATGATAATTTAATGCACAAGTTAAAGTAGAACAATCAAATCAAGGTACTGGGCATTTCCATTTTCTCAGAGATGTATCGTCTCTTTGTGTTGGGAACATCCAGAATACTCTTGTTTGGTTCTTTGTGAAAATAGAGGAAGTTGTGAATTGTCGTCACCTACGACACTATAGAACATTGAGGCTGATTCCTCCTATTTCTGTGTGTCTTTATACCTTATACCCAAATTCCATTTGTCCCTTGTTCCTCTTTCCTCTGCCTCCTGGTGAGCACTGTCCTATGCAGTCCTGTCATGAACTCGGCATCAGCAGAACCCACAGATGAGTGAGAACAGGAGTTTTAGTCTTTCTGCGCTTAGCTTATTTTATTCTGTGTCCTCCGGTTCCATCTGTGTTGCACATCCCAGGATTTCTTCTTTATGGCTGGACAATGCTCCATTGTGCCCGTGTACTGCATTTTCTTTTCTTTTTTTTGTCGCTGTGGCCAGCTTATCCCAGTCTGGGGGCAGGGCTGGCGAAGCAGGTGGTGCCAGGGATCGAACCGTGGTCCTTGTGTGCTTGCTTAAGTTTGCCTACAAAGGCGCTTTTGACCCCTGAGCTATCTCTTTATTTATCATCTGCTGATGGACTTGGGTTGATTCCTGTGTTGGCTGTTGTGAAGACCCTGCAGCTAAGACGGGAGCACAAACATCTCTTTTGACTTCTTGGTTTTATTTCCTTCAGGTTATACCCAGTAGTGAATTTCCCAGGTCATACGGTACATTTATTTTTAGTTTGTTGAGGAACCTCAGCATTCTTTTCTATAACGGCAGTGCTAATTTACATTCCTGATAACAAAAATGAGAGTTCTCCTTCTTTCCTGTTGCCAGAATTTGCCATTTTTGGTTTTTTTTGATCATAGCCATTCTAACTGGGGTGAGATGATGTCTCATTGGGGTTCAATTTGCATGCCCCTAATAGTGAAGTTCAGCTTCTTCTCATACTTTTTTTTTTCGGAACCGGGGATTGAACTCAGGACCTTGCACTTGCCAGCCAGGCGCTAGTGCCCCTGAGCTATCCCACTTAACAATTTTGCTTTGAGAAGTTTATTTAGATTATTTGTGCATTTTTGTTGTTATTGTTGAGTTGCGTGAGAAGTTTATATATTCTGGGTCTTAATCCTTTTCAAGTGGATAGTTTGGACATAGATTCATTCTGTAGGTTCTCTGTTTACTACGCTTACTGTTTCGTTTGCTGTGCAGAAACTTTTTAGTTCAGTGTTTATTGCATTTACCTGCTTTTCTTTTCTTTTCTTTCTTTTTTTTGTCTTTTTGAGACAGGGTCTCTCTATGCAGTTCAAGCTGGCCTTGAGCTCACTTTTGTAGTCCAGGCTAGTCTCGAACTCACACTGATCCTCCTTCCTCAGCCTCCCAAGTGCTAGGATTATAGGCATGAGCCACCATGCCTGGCCCACCTGCTTTTCTTTTGATGTTTATGAATTTGGGGCCCTAGTTTTATGAACAGATATAAGTCTGATTATTTCAGAGGAGTGATTGCCATTTAAAAGAAGACAATACATTCATGAAATCACGTAATATTCCAAATGTATTTTACTCAATTTGACCCATTTGGATCTCAGGCATCAGATCTTACTGGCTAATTTTATAAATTAGCTGAATTTCACCAAGCTAGTGATGAGAAAATGAATGAAGGAATTGGAATCATAAGAGTCCAGAGTCCTCTTACTGTTTTTAGAGGAGGAAAGTATTTTCATGAGCCATTCTCATGAATGGTAAGTGACTACAGGAGTTGGTTTTGATTCTGCTTCTGTCTTGAATGGAAGGCAGTTAGGGTCTAGAATAAGAGATTATCTTAGGCAAGGAGTTTTAAGCTGGGACACAACTGGTTCTTTGGGTAGATGTTTGAAG
This sequence comes from Myocastor coypus, assembly GCA_004027025.1. NCBI lineage: Eukaryota > Metazoa > Chordata > Mammalia > Rodentia > Myocastoridae > Myocastor > Myocastor coypus. The sequence continues at coordinate 34,620 of PVJA010001409.1, read as the reverse complement.
TTACCCAGAATGCACAGGCAAGCACACTACCTGAAAAAAGTGATCTCAGAACTCTGGGGAGGGACCAAACTGAAGAGTTAGAGCTGGAAGACCTTTGAGAGCACCCTTCCTGAACCTCTTCCTCTAGGCAACAAGGAATAGAGAACTGAAGACCACGCAACTGCCCAAATGGTAGAGTGATGGAGATCATTACAAAGTGGCTCTTACCAGTTGGCTTTTCATGTTTACTTGTGAGCTTGTCCAGCGCCTAGGTCCCCTTGTCTGGAGGTGGGCGGGGACCATAGTAAGTGAATCTCTGTGAACCACTGGTCCCGACTGACTGAGGCCTTCTGTGGTCAAGGCCACAGGAAGGACCCTGGCTCCAACCTCAGTTAACTAGATAAAGACTGTAGTTTCAGGCCTTTCACTCTTGGAAGGAGACCTTCCTGGAGTCAGCATAGGTCTCCTAAGTTAACACACTGTCTTACTTGGAGAAGTCCTTTTTTTTTTTTTTTTTTTTTTGTCTTTTTGAGACAGGGTCTCACTATGCAGCTCAGGCTGGCCTTGAGCTCACTTTTGTAGTCCAGGCTGGTCTCGAACTTGCACCGATCCTCCCACCTCAGCCTCCCGAGTGCTGGGATTACAGGCGTGCGCCGCCACGCCCGGCTGAGAGTTTCAAACTCTGTGAGAATGTTTGGATCCTCCTGGAGCCCTGCAAGCATCCTGTTTGTCTCTTTTATTTAGCCTTCGCTATCCACTTTATCCACTTGTTTGCAGACCTGATCGGTCTGTGACAACTAAAGGATAATATTAACCCAAGAGCCGAGGACTAGAACTTTAGTGGAATGACTATCTTAGCCTTTTCCTGAAGCTGCAAAAACCTGCCCAAGATGTGGTAATTTATAAAGATCAGAGTTTATTTCTTATAGTTCTGGAGGCTGAGGTGTAAGATCAAGGTGTCTATAGATTCATTGTCCAAGGAGGGCACTGTCTCCTCGATGGTGCCCCACATAGTGACATGCACAAAAGGGCCAGATATCATTATTTCTTTGAGCCCTTTCCAAAAGGCTTTAACCCCCTCCATGAGGGCCAAATTCTCCTGGCCTGGTCACTGGTGAAATATTCCATCTGTTACTACCGTTGTGCTGGTGACTAAATTTCAATACAAAGTTTAGAAGGGATATTTCACCTTGATGGCAATATCCCACTGTCATTCTAAACAGAATGGAAAGTTAAGAAACAGTTTTATAATTTCTTTTTCTTAAGTGTGTTTTAGTACTCGGTCTACAGGGTCTACAGGGTCTCTACACATAGATCACACTCATAGTGAGTCTCCTGTTTTCAGCTTCCCAAGTGCTGGGACTACAGGTGCGTGCCCCACCATGGCCAGTCTCAATCACTGTGTCAGCATGCCCCTGGGGATGGGGTCGGCATGGCAAGTTTTATAATTTCTAAGCTTGTTGTACTATCCCTTCAGTCCTGGCTTTCAGCAGGGAGATGGCATTTGTCATGAAAGAGTTTTGCAGCTTGAGTTTGAACACAAGATCCTGAGGTCTGGGTTGTCCTATCTTGCACAAAGCATTTAACCAGTCTGAGTCTCTGTTTCTTGATTATTAGAAAGTACAGCATAGGGAGGGTAACTCTAGAGCCTGCGCATTAGCATGACAAGCTCTTGGTAAATCGTAGTTCTTATGTTGACAGAAGTTCTGGTCATCGGCTGAGAGAGAAGGAACACTAAAGTCAGACTGACACCCTTTCAATCTTGCCTTTACCACTTTCTAGTTTTGGGATTTTATTACTTCTGTAAACCTGGGGGCTTTCTCTTTTAAAATGGGGAAAACTAAAGTCTTGACTTCATAGAGCAGTTGTGAATATTTAAGGACATAGCTTATATGTTTAATAGTGCACTGTGGGTTAAAAAGCTTGATAAAGATTAGCTATTATTACTGTTACTACTATTATTACGTTATGAACTTGGTACAAGGTCTCATTACACAGCTCGGACTCACAGTGATTCTCCTGTTTTCAGCCTCTCCAGCATTGGGATTGCAGGTGTGCACCACCACACAGAGTCTGATGGCTGGCTTAGCAGGCCCAGGGGCAGGGCTGGTGCAGCGTGTGGTGCTGGGGATTAAGCCTCAGTCCCTGCATTTGCCTAAGCAAGTGCTTAGTCCACTGAGCTATCTTGCTAGCCCTATTATAATTTTTCCCTGGAGGATGTAGGGCAAGGGCCAGTAGACTCTTTCCACCAAGGGGCAAGTAGTTAATATCTAAGGCCAGAAGGTCTCTTGTGCAACTGCTCAGCTCTGTTATCATAACAAGAAGGTGGCTATGTGTAAACATAAAAGTGTGGCTATGTTTGAATAAAACTTTATTTCCAGAAACATGTAATAGACCATTGTTATAGGCTTGTGAGCCATAGCTTATCAACTCCTGATATAGGGAACTAAGATAAGAGCTCCTGATTTATAGTTTCTGGAAGAAAGTCCTCGTTGAGATAGGTAAAGAGGGCAGGTATCTTCTTTCCTGGAAAGTACTAAGTAAGTCACCCTTAGGCACTTGTTTCCTATGTTCAGACGTTCTTCATAGTTGAAGTTATTTACACTAGACAAGAGAATCTCTACTCTGATCACATCTGACTTTTCCTATGGGAGGTGACTAGTAAGATGGGAGGTGACTAGTAAGGTTTGTAAAAAGCCAGACAACCCAATAAATCTCTCACGATCAGAACCAACACTTACTGAGCTTCTCTGAGGTCCTTGAGTTCGATTTCTTGGGAGGGTGTGACACAAAGGATACAACTTGCAGACACCATGCAATTCTGCTAGCACCATGGTTTGTAGATTCCCTTATTAAGAACACAGAGGCTTTCAATTTTTCTTCCCCTGCCTTTGAAATATTAGGTGGCTGTGCCCTTGCTTTGACTCAGAATACCCTTCACAAGAATGAGGTCTTCAGAGACAAGGTATTTTTGGCTCGTGACCCTGCCGGGTGATCTTTCTCCTGTTGTTCATGAACCTAACGAGTGGGGGCTGCTGGCCCACTTCTGAGAATGATTAAACGCCGCACTCTGCTCAGCTGGGAGGACTCATCTTATTAATCTGCTCTATCAGATACATCTTGGAGGTGGAGGAAAGAGAAATGTGACCTTGACCACTCTCACACAGTGTCTGGACAGTTGATTCCCATGTGCAGGGCTGCTTCTGGGATCATAGAGAGGAAATACCTCAGGCAGCGTCAGGAATTAGGGCGCGGACATTGCTCAGCACACACCCAGGTGCTTTGTACTCAGCGTGATGACCGCCAATAGTAGTTTAAATGGTAGCGTGCTAAGGCTGGGGGGTGAAGACTCGGGGCCTTCCTGATGGTGCTGGAGGGGTCTGTGTTCTCCACAGGGCGCTTGTGCAGAGAGAGCTACTTATGGGGTGAAGGGATCGGGTCTGTGGCCTTGGACTCTGCCTGGTGGTCTTTCTCATAGCGAAAACCTGTGACCATTTCTCTGACTGGAGGACAGGGACAGTTAAAAGGCCCCACTACATTTAGGAAATCTTTGAATATCTGCCAGTGAATCATCTTATTGTTTCAGATGTTATATATCCCAGAATCCTCCTTACCACAGACCTTTGATTCTATGGAGACATGAGCTTTGTCTTCCTTGGCCAGAGTTCTGCAGCATACATAGACTATTATCTTAGTCATTGTCAAGTATGGAAATTTTCTCTGTTGCCTTAATTATGTGAATAGTGTTTCTCTGGGTATTAGATATAATTTTCTTGAACATGATTTTATTTTATCTTTTCTAGACAATAGAATTGATATTTCTTCAAACTGAATTTTAAATTAATTAATTAATTTATTCTTATTTAATTTTATTCTGAAAAGTAAAAGCCAAGCAAGAGCAAAAATGAGAAACAAAGAAATAGGGTGACATGCAACAGTACATAGGTTACAGATTTTCAAATTGAGAATAGCTGATTAACAATGGTTGATATATTACTTATTTTATTGTCAGATCCATTGCTCAGATTAACAGATGCAGTTATGTGAGATTGGACATATGGTTGGATATTACCACTTGCTTTCAAGAACCCTGACATTTTTGTTCTTGTCTCTCTCTCTTTTTTTAAGGTTTATTTTAAAGAGGGTATAGTACTAATTGATATGACATTAGAAAGGGCACACATTTATTTTATTTATTTTTAATTCAAAATATTTACTTATTTATTTTAAATTTAACAATGGTTGTATTACATATTTTCATCAGAAAGGGTAAACATTTACAAGATCAAGATGTCAGGTATTCAGGCATGGTTTTGAGTTACCTCCCTAATACTTTTTAAAGTTTTATTTTGACACCAGGTCTTATTAAGGTTACCTAGTTGGTCTTGAACTTATGATCCTCCTCCTATCTTGGCCTCCTGAGTGGCCTGGGCCTACAGGCATCTGCTACCATGCTTGTCTGTACAATTTTTTTTTTTTTTTTGTATTATGGCTGGCTCAGCCTGCCCTGGGGTAAGGCTGGTGCAGCATGTGGTGCCGGGAATCGAACCATGGTCCCTGTGGTTGTCTAAGCTTTCCTAAGCAGGTGCTTTAGACCGCTGAACCATCTTGCTGGCCTCTTGGCTGTACAATTTTTTGGAAGATACTTTTCTTTTTGAGTCAAAGATTCTGGGAGACACAGAATTATGACCCGGAGGGACAGATCTTTTTTTTTTTTTTGTGGGACCAGGGTTCGAACTCACGACCTTGCACTTGCCCAGAAGGCACTTGTGCCTCAGAGCTATCTCCCTAGCCCCCAAGGGACAGATCTTAAATCAAGTGTTTGGGGTGGACAGGGCTCTGTATGCGATAGTGCTGGGGAGGTGGGGCCTGAGAACAGAAGCTTACAGCCAGCCACATGTGTGTGGCTTCCAAGCTACTAACAGCCAGGTGTGTACAGCACAAAGGAGGGATTGGGTGACCCAGGGACAGAGCAGGCATCTGCATGAGGAGCTCAGAGAAAGGGGGTGCAAGCTTCCTCAGTTATGTGAGCTAGCCCCAGAATCACCAAGGGATGGAGAACCGGTCTAGATTGTTTGATGTGGTGAAGAGGGTTGAATTTGATGATTCCAGAGGATACTGTCAGCAGCATGGCAGGGATGAAAGCTGGGGGAACAACACTGCCTGCGGTCCCTCCAGCCTCAGGACGGGCTGTGGAAGAGCAGGGCTGGGACTCGCAGCTCTTGAAAGCCAGGCTAGGGAGGATTTTCCAAGGAAGAGGAACACAGACTTATGGCAGTGAAGGCTGGGGCAGGGTGCTGGAGGGGACTTGGTGCTTTTAGGGAAGGACAGCGCTCCGCTTTTTAGGTTGTGAGGGAGGTGCAAAGGGTTGAGAGAGAGGCATTCTGAGTCCTGGGGAGGCAGCGGGAGGAGCCCTGCAGGGGATGGATCAGGAGAACCCAGGTTGGTGACCAGTCTGTGTCCCTGAAGGTGAACCATGGGTAGACATTTACTAATGCTTACTTGGGCTGATTTGTCTGCTTTTTATGTAGCTAAAGTGACTACTATTGCTAGCTATTAGCAGCTTTGTTAGGGAGAAAAAATGGTTCCCATTTTAATATTTCAAACTCTTTTGAGGTCAGGAGTGTTTAGGATTGTTTTGATTCTGTGCTTACATAGTATAGGTTATGGCAGGACTAGCTGTATGTCAGGGAGTCAAAGATCTTCTTTCTCCTATTTTTCTTTTCCCTCCTCTCTCTCTCTCTCTCTCTCTCATTTCTGAATGCTCAGTCTATCACTAGGGTGTACAAGTTGGCCTTGACAGTTTTACCAGAATTAATACCTAACTATCACAAGATACCTCTTTCTATAAGGTAATAGAAAAAGACCAACTCCATTTACAGGTGACAATGGGGGCTCCAGTGGATAGCACGTCCATTCTGTCGGTCTTCTTCCAGTGTTCGTTAGACTTCGCTTGTTAGGAAGCGCGAGGGGGGAAGAACGGGTGTTTCACAGCCGCCGTAAGAAAAGACCCTGAATCCTTTCACCCCGTGCTTATGTGATGACAGGTCTGAGTTCCCGTTCCATCTGCTCATTTCCATCTGCAGTTTTAGGACTGGGAGCAAGCAGCTAAAAAAGATCTTCTCCTTGGATTTGTAATCTCAGATAAAACAGAGCCCAGAAATGAATCCATAAGCTCGTGTTTATCCGAAGTGCAAACAGCCAGGAAGCTCCTCTTAGCAGAGTGTGTTTCTTGGGGTGCTGGCCAGCGATGAGCACCTTCCGTCCCTGTCACCCCAGGCTTAGCACAGTCACGAGGCCCGGTCTGGATTATCAAAGGGAGATTTCTTTCTGTTCAGTTTTACTATTCGATTGATTTCATTTGATTTTCTAATTTGCTGGAAACTGATAAGAGCCTTCCCCAGAATATTTGATGAGCAGGGGCATGGATTTTCCAGCCATTTATTTTTTTTTCCCTTTGTGAATGGGGGCTTACTGGACAAGAAAGAAAGAAAATCTTTCCATTAAAGTGTTCTTTCCTGCAGGTGCCACAGGACTGGAGAGATAGAAAGCCTTTTCTTTCCAGCCTGTTGTTGTCAACGAGATAGGAATTGCTTTGCTCATCCTGCCCAGCCACCAAAGTTCAATGGCAAAAGAAGTAACGCCACAGAAGGGTTAATTTCTAGGACCCCGCGGCTCCTTGTGAAGCTGCCAGCCAGGGAAGCAGCCTCCCTGGTCTAATTACCACTGAAAGCTGGGCAGCCAGGGTCTGCAGGAGGCTCCTGCTCACCTCTCTGAATAGTTAGACTGCAGCTTGCCTGGCTCCCAGTCTTACCCCCGGCCCTCTCTGTTCATTGTCGTTATCTTCCGTCCTCACCTCTGGGCACTCAGGCACATTCACTTGAAAACATTGTGACCGGAGAGCTTGGCTTTGACAGAAACCTCTCTGAAATTATTTTTTATCCTGTCCTGGCTTGCGCTTGAATAATTCTCCATCAACAGCACGTCTGATTGAGTTGGCATCACAAGCCCCTTTGTATGCTATTTTTTTTTTTTTTTTTCCTGAAGACGTATTAAAGTCTGAATAAAATGGGAAAAGCTGCCTAGTAATGATCTCATTATATATAAATACAGAAGTGCTCCCGGAGGAGGTAATGACTCCAGGACTCAGGTATGCAGCGAATACCTATTATCTTCTGAGGAGCCAGCCCCATTTGACACTTCAGCACTCCTCCTGGGAGCCTCAGAACATTCGCTCCATGGAAGGTTCCAGTCGCAGGAAGCCACTGGCTGACTAAAGCCAGGAGGAGGGCTTCCCCTCCCCCTCTGTGACATATGTTCCGAGATGAAAGGGACCTGGGCTGTGTGTTTACTCTTCATTGGGAGCCTCGCATGTTCTGATGGATCGGAGAGACAAAAAGGCAGAAGGAGAGACATTTGGCGCTGGCTGAAAACCATATCCATTTTCAATGTGAAGTTGCCTCCTTTGGTGTGGATAATTGTGATGAGGCAGTTCTGGGTATAGACGCTACTAAGAGCTTTTTAAAAATAACAAGCCTGCCACCCAGTTTGAGTTCTTAGGTAGCAAAAGAACAAACACAGATGGCGGCAGTGGGATAGGAGGCCCAGGTGGGAGAGGTCCTCTGAACGTAGGACTTTATTAGTTATTAGTCCCGGTAATCTTTTCAGGCTGCTGAGGGATAAGGGGATGATCGGCGCATCCCAGAGGAGCACATCAAGGGTTCGAGTCCCAACATGGGCTGAGCAACAAACCTTGTGTGACATCAGGAAAGGAATGCAGTAGGTGAGAGGAAAACTCGGTGGCTCTGAATGTCCCCATTAGGTACTAGGGGGATGTCTGTCTAGAGGGGGCTACCATCTGCCATCCTAAGTTAGAAAGAGAGGTGGGGTGGAGGATGAGCACTTGGCTATCACTATGTATTTGCCTGGGATCATAAATCTCACGATTCCCCTTGGATTTCCATATTTGGAATTATGAAGATTCAAAATAATGTTCTAAGCATAGTCTTTGGCAGAGGGTGAATGGGATAGCAGCACTATTTTTGCCACTAGCTAGAAGTCTTTCATTCCATGTACCTGGAGTGTGGTTGAACAATGGCCCTGGATTCCTATGGACAAGAGCCTTGCAATCTAAGGAAGGCAAAGTGACTCGCTAGACAGGGTCAGGTGCAGCAGAGAGAAGCCCTGGCATTGGGTGGGAGCATACACTGTGGTCAGAAGTGGGCAGAGGTCCCTGGCCCGCTCCTCCATGCTGTGCTGTTGTTCTTGGGCCCATTGCTAAACGTGCTCTTATTTTTCTTTTAATGCGTGGGTGCTCCTGTTGCCTTAGCCCCAGCCAAAGTTTTTTTTTTTTTTTTTTTTTGTTTATTTGTTTGTTTTTCTTTTCTACCAGTACCATAGTTTTGGTTGGAATCTCGAAAACAGTTCCTTCACATGTGCTCCAAGTTCCTCGGTGATGGTACTTGTATTGGAATTTAGTTGCTTGCAGAAAGTGTTTTGGAACCCACCTCTTGTACTTCTCTCTAGTCCTTATGGAGGAAAGGCAGGGAAACTGCCAGTTCAGCAACCCCACGTACCCAGTTCTATCTTAAGATGCCTCGTTCTTATGCTAACATTCAGTCTAACCCAGTGCTCTTTGAGGTTTCCTTTTTTTTTTTTTTTTTCCTTTTTTTGTGGTACCGGGGATTGAACTCAGGACCTTGCATTTGCCAGGCAGGCACTTATTCTACTGAGCCGTCTCCCCAGTACTCTTTGAGGTTTAACATGTGTCTAGCCTTGTGCTGAAGACTCGAGTGCTCCTCCTCTCCTGGCTTCTATTGCCCCTTGAGGTGGTGCTACTATGCCGTTTTGACAAATATCACCAGATAGTGGTTTGATATCGGGTGGACGGTCACTGGTTTGTAGCAGAAAATATTTGGAACCTGTGCATGTGGGCCTGGAAATGCTTTACATAGAAATCTCTGAGCTGGGTGTGGTGGTGCACACCTATAATTGCAGCACTCTGAGAGGTTAAAGCAGGAGGATTGCAAGTTTGATTCTAGCCTGGGCTACTTAGCAATTTAGTAAGGCACTGTCTTAAAGTAAAAATTAAAAAGAAGGACTGGAATTATAGCTCACTGTGAAGGTCCTGGGTTCAAGACCCAGCACTATAAAGCAAGCAAGCAAGCCAAAAAAACAAACATAGGAGCCTGAAAGAATCCATTATTTCCTCAACCCCTTTGCCTTCTCCATCTAGGTTTAGTGGGGACTGCAGTATTCATTCAGCTTTCATTGTTTGGGCAACCACAAAAATATGAAGGACAATCCCTACTTCTAAGGCACCTGCCAACTAGCGGGGAGATGGAAAGAGAACATGAAAGCATCACCATGTGGAACAAAGTTGACCCTGGCCCCTTGGCCACCATTAGCTGGCTCTTCTGCATCTAGAGTCCTTTTTCAAAACTAGGTGATGGACTAGGCCAAATGGAGAGGAAACTTTTCCTGTAAAGGACCAATATTGAATGTTTTAGGCTTTGCAGTTTGTGTATTTCTGCTGCTGTCAGTTCTACTTTCAGCATGGAGGCAGGCAAATACCATATTGTAAACGAGCATGATCATGTTCAAATAAAACTTTATTTACAAAGACATTTGTCAGCAAAAATCAGGACCGCAAGAGTAGCCTATTGTTACCCCTGGCCTAGGTGATGTCTTAGTGGCAGTGAAACAGCATGCCACAGCAGGCTGTTTGTATTATTGAAAACTCTAAAAGGTTTGCCATCGCTGCTTTAGGCCTTTCTGGACAGAGTGGTATGATTTCTCAACATTTCTACATTGATCCCAGCCTTGAAATATGAAGACATTTCTTCAGCTTCTCATTTGCTGAGGATGTGGGGCCAGGGACATAGCTCAGTGGCATGGTGCCTTCCTGGCAAACACAAAGGTTCGGAGTTTGAATCCTGATTTAAAAATAATCATTTGTTGAGGATGAGTATATAAAAAAGGCAATAGGAAAGGTCCTGGGGAGGCATCAGGAGGGCTTCCCAGCAATGTTCTGGCGGAAATCAAGATGGGAAGAAGCCATCTAAAAGGTAGGCAAAGGTTCCATTATCAGCACTGGGCACCACTGCTTCAGGGGGAGGCCTGCCCATTAGCTCAGCAGGAACTCAGGAAAGACAAGACAGGGTAGGCTGGAAACACAGATTTCCTGGGGGCAGATGTTAGAAAAGTCTTCTTAGAACAAAGTTTTTGTGAAATTCCTCATGTAAGCCTTAGAAGCCAAAGGATGGTCAATAATGAATTTCTGCCAATATTGGTAAAAAAGACAATTTAATAGAGTAATGTTAACAAAGCAACACGATCTAAACATAGATTTGCTTCTATCTCATCTCTATGTGAAACTCATTCATTGCTTCCTTACATTTGTGTACCTGGGTTTTTCAAGACAAGAGGGAAAAGGTGCAGTTGCAAGGCTCTGCGTGTTGAGAGGGACCTAAGAATAGCACTCAGGCACCTTGAGAGACCTATAGGCGCGGGATGCAGACCGGGCTGGGGTGTGAGCGTCAGCTGGGAAGGGCCTGGTCCAGTCTGGCGGGGCTTGGCTTCTGTGATTCCTCCATTTCCACCTTCTTCTTTCCTGAGTCAGCTTTACCTACAGGCTTGCTTCTCCCCAGGTGGTAAGACGCTCTTGTAAGACTTACCCTCCTTATTTGAACAAATACAGTCAGGGAGAGAGAGAGTGCACCTGGATGTGTCTGGGGTATCTGTCCAGTGCTAAGCTAGCCAGTGTCCTTAGTGGGTGAGAGCAGGTCCCAGGATGACGGGGTGGAGAAGTTCCCAAGGAGGACATGATGGCATTGGCCAGAAAGAGGCGGATGGTTGTTGCATACCAAATAGCAGCTGTCCAGGACGGTGGCACTTTATGATTTTCAATACACTGTTATAGAACCTGATTCATTTGATTTTACAATTCTAGGGGAATACGGTTGTCAGCGGTTGCTATTTCCATTTTCAGATGAGAACACTAAGGCTCCCATCACATGACATGCTCAAATGTACACAGCTGACAGAAGAGATTGTACCTCCCGAGGGCCTTGATGTCTGACTACTCTATGACAGAACTGCTACCTCTCCGTTTTCGACTAGATGTCTACTAGTGTCATCTAAAACTGAATTAGCATTTTGGTCAATCACACTGTCTTGTACTGGTTTTGTAGCAAAACGAGAAGCCTTCTGATTTTTCCATTAATATCTGATAAAATGTAGTGTACCTAAAAAAATTTTTTTTGACCTACCTAACTTTGGTACTGTAATTATTTTCATGATGTCTCAGATTAAATTTCTCTCATTGCTCTGGCTAGGTAGGAACTTTTTTTCAGCAAAAATTTTGAGTCTTGTGGAATCTGAATCTTTCTCAGAGTTATGCCATCTTTGAGTTGAATAGGCACAACTTATTTTGTCTTCTATTTTTTTTTTTTTTTTTTTTTTGTCTTTTTGAGACAGGGTCTCGCTATGCAGTTCAGGCTGGCCTTGACCTCACTTCCGTAGCCCAGGCTGGTCTTGAACTCGTACCGATCCTCCTGCCTCAGCCTCCCGAATGCTGGGATTACAGGCGTGCACCACCACGCCCAGCTTATTTTGTCTTCTAAATAAAAAGATTGAAGACAAAAGAGTTCATAATCTTGATTAATTGCCAATTTTAGGGCTGGGGAGATAGCTTAGTGCTCTAAGCACCTGCCTCATAAGTGCAAGGACCCAGGGTCAGTCTTCAGTACCACATGCTGTACTGACCCCAGAACCCTGGGCCCACTGTGCTGGTCACTGGAACCAGTTGTGGTGGTTCATACCTGTAATTCCAGTGCTGGGGAGGCTGAGACAGGAGGATCACTATGAGCCTGAACTGTGTAGTGAGACCCTGTACCAAATGAATGATTAAAAGTTTACCAATTTTATTTATTTATTTATTTATTTATTTATTTATTTATTTATCTATTAATTTATTTATTTTTACCAATTTTATTTTACAAAAATTTTTAAATTAAAACTACCAGTTTGAATCTGGAATGCTACATCATCAGAGGGGTCCATGTTTGCTTGTTCAATGTTTTTATAACAGATTGTTGGACGCTAACGTGATGCATTTAGACGTGACTCACAAAAAGAAAAATTCAAGGTTTGTGGAAAGGAAGGGTTAATGTTTTAACTGTTTGATCAATGTTACACGCCTTATGTAGTAGTCTGAGCAACAAATCTGATGATAAGAATATGTACTATAGGGGCCTGGTGGGAAGGCTCAGTGGTCTAAAGCCCCTCCCTGCTTGGGGAAGCTTGGGCGGCTTCAGGGACCACGGTTTGATCCCCGGCACCACATGCTGTGCCAGCCCTGCCCTCGGGGCGGGCTGAGCCAGCCATGAAAATGAGTGAATAAACAAACAAGTGTTCTGAAACAAGAAAAAAAAAAAAAAAAAGAATATGCACTATAACAACCATTGTTAATTTCCTGTTCTTGTTTTGAAACCCCACATCACTTTTATTGTCTTATGGTGCTCCACAAAAACAAAACGTGGCTCACGTCCTAGGTGGAATACCCCTCTCCTTTGACCTCCGGCCTCACATCTGCCGTAGGAGGAATGTTCTCCCCTCATTTATCTGCATAGTCAGGAAAACTATGTCCACTCCATCAAATGTTAATCCCTGCAGTGACAATAAGAAGATAAAGGCAATGGTGACTGAGACTGACAATCTGTGAAAATTTGGTAGTAAGTACAGTACGGAACACGAGTTTCCCAGTGACTTAATATCTTTTACATCAGGAGAGTGAAGTTCTATAGCTCAAATGCAAATGATACAAGGCTTTGGCCAGAAATAGTGTCTAGGAGTTTTGATTCGCAGCCTACAGTTTCTCAAGCCTGGAGCCAGGTGGGCGTTGCAGTCATCGTGTGGTAAGAACATTCAGGGAGGGCTGTGAACCACGATGTTTTAATCAGAAAACTTGCACCTAGGTTTAGTTCAAAAAGCTTTTGAGGGAGAGAAGAGAGTTTTATAGTTCAGAATCAGTTATTTTTACAGTTTAAGCAAGATGGAGAAACCAGTGTCAAACGTGATTTCTCTTGAGACTTCTTTCGGGATTGCTTCGGCTGTGGGGCAGGGAGGCCTGCGAGGAGGGGGCCTGAGGTGCTTTCTGCGGATCACTTCTGTGGGCAGGAGCCACGCAGCCACTTTGTGGTGGAAGGACAGAGGTGGTCTTCCCTCATGCTGACTTAGGTACGGCTCTTCTTGGTCGTCCCCTGACTTCTCTACGCCCTCACCCTCACCCTGTCAGCTTGCAGAAAGCCTCCACTACTTAGGCATTCAGAGGGAGATTTCAGGCTGCGCTGAACAAGTTTCCAAGAAAACGAATGAAAACTATTCTTTCTTTCCTCTCCCAGGCAGTGATTAGCCTTGCAGTCTGGAAAACAGTTTCTATTTAAAAGTAGAAATATTTAGAGAGCAAACATCCTTCCTCTCCTCCCAACCGCACTGAGAAACAGGCAAACAGCAGCCTGTCCTTCTCTCTCTTGCTCAGTGCCCTGGCCGCGGCTCCCTCCCTGTGCCTGCATCCCGCTGCCCACGTTTTGTGACACTTCTTCCTAGCTACAAGAACAGGTTATCAAAGTGATAATAAGCGAGAAAATGTTCCAGCCTTGTTTTAAGCCTCAGCCATATTGCACTGCTTAATCGAGGTTAAAAGTCTGGGTGAACCTGTGTTTTCTACCCCTCTGGCTGTGCAGCCCTAAGCCAGCCTGATCCGGCCCTGCGTTACCTGGCTCTGCCAGAGACCAGCTGGTGCTGGGTGATGGAGGCCCGGCTGCTGTTGTCCTGTACTTGGAAGCCCAATCCTCTCAAAGTAATTCCTCAGCTTATGAGAAACTTCTAGCAGTGAATTGCGAATGCGATACCTCCCAGGGCAGACCCTGAGCCTGGAGGACTGGGGAATCTCACTTTGTGGGAAGTACTTTTCTAAGAGGGACTTTTGTGACCACAGTCTCTATAGCACCACCCCTGATCTTCTCTCTGTTCTGGACCCCTAATGATGGAAGGGCCGTCGGGACCTTGGACACCAGGGAGGAAAAAATGGTACTCAGTCTTCCCTTGGGGGCTGCTCTGCTAGCTCGAAGTACTACTCGGGGTTACGTTTGGAGAGCAAACTGACAGTGAAAAATGTGTGGTGACCAGCTGACGCCTGTCACCTGCTGCAGGCTCGAGGAGCTGGACACCAGCGGTGGAAAGAAACAGGATGCTGGGCTTGGAGAAATGCTTGTCTCCGAAAGAAAGCTGCCTAGAGATCTTGAAATAACCGTCTGTCTGCCTTTTCAGATTGTCTGCACCAAGCAGAGAGAATTTCCCCTCCTTTCCTACCCCAGAAGCGGCCCCTGTCCCGATAACAGACAGCCCTGGTGGTGGTCGCAGATGCTGCCGTGACAACGTTTGCCTCCTCACGGGGACAGTTTTGTTGTGGGAGGATCTGCGCGTCCTTGCTGTCTCCTAAAGCTTCAGCTCAGAGTTGCAGGATGTGTTTTGGCAAGTGCAAAATCCAATAGTCATTGAACCCTTGATAATCTTCTATGCCCTGTAGAAGTCTGTTTTTATTCATCCGTTTCTTCAGGAGGTAAGAAATAAAGCTGTTCCATTCTAGGCATAAATTAGCATTTATAACAATGCAGTGCAAAAAATGTAATTTAAATAGAACTGATTAGAATTTTGATAGGGCACCGAGGAACTTCTAAACAAATGCTGATCAGGTAATGAGTGGAACAAGTCATTTATTTTAGTGGCTCAGCTATCTGTTCAATGATTGGGTCACTGTTCCCAAACATATATGGTGACTGTTCATTAATTATGCTCTTCTCCCTCCGTAATTGTCCAATTTTACTGCACACTGTGAGCTTATAGGCAAAGCTGCAGAAGACAGCAGAGGAAAAAAGTAACCATCTAGATAAAAGTCTGTTTTTTTTTTTTTTTTTTTTTTTGTCTGTAATAACATTTACTAACTCAAGGACTCAGAGAGAGAGGGGAGCTATTGTCAGGCTTTGGCCTTGGTCTTGCCTTTGCTCAATGGACTGCTCTGCTCCCCGTTTGTTAGGCAGGGACATCTAAGCTCCAGAGAGCAGAGCTTTGCCAAAGCACCTGTGGGAGCGGCCTTCAGTCCGTGCACCTCGGCATGGCCACACCGTGGGGTCAGTGTGCCCCGCATTCTAAGTGGGGTACATGGTCTCAGGAACACAGTCCCCCAAGTCACATGGCTTTCTTCAGGTGCGTCATCCTGGAAAAACGCTCTGGCTCAGTCTGAAGGACTAATCTGAAGCATTTTGTCTTTTGCTATTGTGGACATTTTTCTTTTATTAATAAGAGTAAAAGAGTCTTTTCTTATTTCATGAGTTAATCCAACTCACGCCGAGGAAACTTTTGACATGGGGGCTACCTCACGGTATCATCAGGTTCAGTACTGCTCATTGATCATCTTTACTGGTGATAAAAAAATCATTTTATTGACAATAAGCCTCATCTTAAAATAATCTTGATATTGTTAAGACATTACTTGCTGAAATACTGATGAGAAATTCAGCCCAAGAATTTTTTTTTTTTTCATTTTATATATTTGGTACAGGGTCTAGTAGTGATCCTCCTGTTTTCAGCCTCCCCAGTGCTGAGATTACAGGCATGTGTCACCATGCCCAGAATGGGTCCTTGGCTCAGTGATCCCCGGGGGTGGGGCTGGTGCGTGCATGCGGGACCATGGATAGAAGCCTAGTCCCTGTGCTTGTCAAAGCAGGCGCTTAGTCCACTGAACTATCTCACTGTTTCCCCCCAGAAATGATTTAAGCATATCCCACTTGTCCCCACTTGAAGGAAGAATCCTTAGTTTATGATGATTTTCTTGTCCTTTTTGCTCTGGATGTTCTAAATTGTGAGGGTCTTCTAGGGCTTTACTAAGCAAGGCTGCTTTAGATGAGCACCTGGTACCTGAGGCAGGTGAGAAGAAATGGCTACCATGGTGCCATGGCTGGCCGGCTCGTGCTTGGTGTACAGATTTACTTGTATGTCATCTGCGCTCATCTTTATTTATGCTGCTACCTGGAAAGGGAATGCCTTCTGTCCTTTGGTCCTCTGGGTAATGGCTGGGTACAAAGCCAGCATCGAAGGCGGCACTCAGAACGGTCCTCTGAATTGCTCATCATTTCTGATTTAATAAAGCTGGGGTCCGAGAAAGCCCTACATGCAGGTGGTGGACGGACAACTGTGTGTGTAGAGTTTCCTTTGTGCTAGCCAATGACAGCAACCATCTGCACAATAGTCTTTGTTATCTGCACCAACGAGGAAGAAGAGGTGACATTCATCCATGCTGAGACAGTCTGTGCTATCCTAGCTTCAGGCTGGCAAGATTCAGCCATCATTTGAATACTGTGCCTATTTCTTCCAACAGGCTATTTTACAGCTGAGTAAACTAAGGCAAAGGGGGAGAAATGGCCAAGTGAGAGCCAACTGTCTACCTCCAAGCAATTTTAAATCTCTTAGGCCTCCACATATCCTGGGCTTCTCGTTTAAAGCACAAAGGATTTAGATACACTAGAGATTGCTGATACTGCTTTCTACAGTGACAATTTCAGTTCTAATGAAACCTGTTCTTCAGGAATATGTAAAGAGGACTCACTACCTTGCAGCAAACACATGGCAAATGGATAAAACATTGTGTTTGGGGTAATTTATTTTTCTTGGCTCTGCGAACTCTTTAGCAATTAGCTAGATTATTTCCCTAATGTGAACAATGACTGTATTCATATGAAAACAATTAATTGGACGATTGTTCTAGAATGAGCATTTGTTCTATTATTTTTCCCTTCTCCTCATGCCACCTCTCTTTCCAAACATCAGTGCCTCTCTCTGTGAGAGCGGTTTCCACAGCGCAGTGTCTATGCAGAGACGGTAGGCTCTCGGAAGTCACCGCGAGGAACCAAGGCTGCGCGTTTATTCGCTGCGCATTTATTCTCAGCAGATCGCCACATATCTTTGGAATTTTATGTCGTGCTTACTTTACAATCACTGATCTCCATGTTATAATGTCCGCATTATTTTGGTGGGCATTAGAGCTGATTGTTTCTCCTGGCAGCCCCCCCCACCCCCCCTCCGTGAGACCGCCACAGCTTACCTTATCATAATATTGGAAAGCAATTTCTCTTGACTGCTGTGAACCAACGCCAGAAATCTAAAATGCTGCCACAGTCATTAAGTGATTTCCAATTAGTTAATTGGTTTCACAGGCTGCTTCTTTCTAAACTGCACCTTAAATGAAAAGCAGAACCATCCATTTTTGCAAGAGGAAAAATCCTGGGGCCTTTGGGTTTTCAAATTCTAAAGCAAAGCATACTTCGGAAAGAAGTTCACTAAAAACACCAGTTCTGCAGAACAAGATGCTCTTCTTGCCAGGGCAAAGATGAACCCTCCTTTCTGGCCTTCCCCCAGCACCCAGGGCTTGTCTTGCTCACTTTAAGTTGGGATCAAAGGAAGTTAGGTAGCTCGTCACAGAGCCGCGAAGAGCTCTTTTCTGGGGAGGTTCTCAGGCTTCTGTGCTGGGCAGCAGGGCACTATGCCCTTGGCTTGCTACTTGCGTGTGCGTGTGTGCACGCATGCATGTGCGTGCTGTGTTAAACCTCGCTGGGGAGTAGGGCGGGGTCCCTGAGAGTGATTCCGTGGAAAGCTGATTGTTGGAGTTTGGGGACGCAGGAAGAGAAAAAGCTGCTTTTGCCACGTGGGTGGGAAGCAATTGTGGACGTGGGCTGGTGAAGGGGATGGGTGAGGGAGGCCTGGAGGTGGGTCTGGCATGTCTGCGGTAGGTACACGTGTCGGGAGTGGGGACCATGCTCATGGGTCTTGAGGAATATTTGGTTTCTACACTGAGTGAGCAAAACAGGATAAATTCTCAACAGAGTAGAGAAGGTAATGGATTTATGGATAAATTAATCATTGATTTTCCCTAACACAGGAAAAAATAAGCTGTTGGCTTTAGTAGTGACAGTGCATACAAAAATGTACGCGGATTTCCCTCCCTATTCCACAAGGATGCATTCAGTCAAACCGGATATGAGCAGTCAAACCAGTGGGTGGTGCTTAGAGGCTGGACTCTGGAGCTAGACCCCAGCATCTGCATGGATGTCACGCCCGCCACTTACCAGCTGGGTGGCTCTGGGCAAGTTGCCTGACCTTGCTGAGCTTTTGTCCTCTGGGAATAGGAAGAACATTGCTACCCTCCACTGGGTCGTTGGGGGCATATGCAGGTGGTAAAAATTACAGTTTTCTTGGAGCAGTATCTGCTACTTACACGGATTATTAAAGAAACCATTTTTTACAAGGTATGGCATGATTTGAAAGGCTTTCTTTTTCTGTTCTCTCCTCTTGCTGCTCTCCCGTGGTTAATTAGCTATGAGATCCAACACCTGGAGGAGGCTGACAGATGCGGTGCTAGCAGCTGGCCACTTGGGCAGACCCCTCGTCAGCCAGCTGTGTTTCCTGCCAGCAGCCCATAGTATCCTCTCTCTGAGCTGGGAGGCTGAGGCAGGAGGATCTAAGTTTACTTCTAGACTGAGTAACATAGAAGACACATCCTCTCCCAAAGGTTGGGGCTGCCAGGAGCTCTTAAGACCATTCCCTTCACCCCAAAATTTGACTGGTGCCTGTTCTTTTTGTTAAAGAGAGAAGGTTTTCTAGAAATAAATTAAATGGCAAGGGGAGAGGAGGCAGTGACTGGAATATAGAGCCAGCCAAAGGCAAATAAGTTCACAGAAAATCTTTGGCATGAGTGGAAGAAGGCATAAGAGAAAACGAAAAAGCCTGAGCCTTGGTTAGAAGGAAATCAAAGATGGGAAAAGAGAGGGTATGGGAGGCCAGACGGGAGCGCAGCAGAGTGAACCGTGGTGGCTCCAGGGCCTGCCTTCCTGTCTGTTTTGGAAGCAGTTGGTTCATCATTTCAGCAGCCTGGAGTCCCTTAGTAATGACTTTATGGATTAAAATTTAAAACCAAATTAGATGTGTTTACAGAGCAGCACCCCCACCGCGTGGGGAGTGAGCTGCCAAGGCCGAGCGCCAGGGGCCTGGGTGGAAGCTCCTCGGTGCTTCCCGGAGTCGGTCCTCCCTCGGCAGCTGTTTCGGAGGAAATGCTGGAGTCCTGCTTCCTGTGACACCCCCGACTGTCAGGATAGTGCTTTCAGGTGACTCGCTGGTGGGCACCAATAATGCATTTATTTATGAGCACACATTTGCTAGTCTGGACAGAGACTGCGTTAGAAATTTGTCTGCCTTTTGTGTGTGTGTGTGTGTGTGTGTGTGTGTACTTGAATTCTTTTTTATTTTCAGGTTTCCTTATGCAGCACATCCATTCCAGGCAAAGCCATGGTTTGAGAACTACTAAACATGAAGCTTCAACGATAGACACAACTTTTGATACAGTGAGCCTTGAAAATGAAGTATTTTCAGGGATGATCAGTTCCTGGCTCTTTCTCTTAGGGCTCCTCTGTTGCTTACCACCTTGCTATTTCAGGGAGGAGAATCTCTTATTCCAGTTTTATGGAATAGAGTGCAGTATTTTTTACTTGTGTTTTCTTTCTGCAATAGGAGCAGCTCTTTCGAGTTGTTAATCAGTTTGATGCATCAAAGAGAAGACTGCTTTGTCCTTCCTAAAGAGCTCTGTAGGGTTTTCTTGTAATGAAGTATATTGATAGATTTATTTTTGTGGTCTATGAAGATGGTAAGAACTTAATAAATATTAAATCAACTAACCAAGCAACCCCTCATTGCCCTCGAAGACCATCTGATCTGCCAAAACAAGGATATCATGCATCTTTTTCTTTTAAAAATATTTTTGTGTCCTTTATTAGTGGAAAACTAAATCTCAAAACTGGGGTGGTCACATATGTGTTAAATTCATCTATGAACTAATGAGAAGATTCCTTGGAGTTATTACTTGAGGAACATTATTGACTTGTAAATGGCTCATGCCTTGATTTATTATTTTTGTGGTGCTGGGGACTTAATTCTAGGCTTTCACACAGAGATACATCCCAAACCCTCTATATTTTATTTTGAGACAGGGCTTTGCTAAATTGCTAACTCACCCAGGCTGGTCTCGAACTTGTGATCTTTGTACCTCAGCCTCCCATAGGGCTCCTTTACAAAAGAATGAACTACTAAACATGACATCAGAGCTGAAGGAGGCTGCCTGTGGTGATGGGTCTCCAACAGGTCTCCTTAGGATGGGGAGAGGTGAATCAGCGCTGCGAGGGGGCTTTGCCATCTGTTAATCAGAGAACTCGAGATTGTAGTTCAATTACATGGGATTCGATACTGAAATTCCCGGACTAAGTGGCTTTTCTGTTTCATCAGGCAGCAGGATCCTCTTACACAGTCAACGTGGGTCTAAAAGCCCGATTAAAGGCATTGTGGTGTGCATGGAATATTTTAGTCTCGGGATATTATTTATGTTGAGACAGGAGTGGTCTTGGGGGACTGGAGATGCATTAAGCCCCTACACTGAATGGATGAGCTTTTCCTTCCAGGGAGGCTGTGTGTGTGATGGCCTGGGCTCCTGGGCCCTGCGTACGCTCTTGGCCCCCTCCCGACCTGCTCTTGCTGCTTGAGATGAATTAGAAACACACAGAATGCACTTGTTTGAATCAATATTGGGCATTAAGTGGCTTCTGGGCTTTCTGTCAGGGTCTCTTCTAAGGAGAGGCTATCCTCTGGTTGCACTGGGGTTAGGTGACAGGAAACTTAAGACTAAATGGCCTGGAAGTTTAATCCTGGGCTGCACTTAGTCTTGGGGCTGTTACTTGGCTCTGCAGTCCTTACGAAGCTGCTCAGTCAATAGGAGGAGGGTAGTGCCTTCTGCTAGCATTTTATCCTTTATCATTTCTTTGCCTGGTCCCACCTTCTGCCTAGAATGTCCTTTCTTCTGCTCCTAGTTGCCCAGATCCAAGGCATTCTTTAAGAGTCAGCCTTTGTGTCTTCTTTGTTCACTAATTCTCAACCTCTCCCCTTCTACCCTACAAACTACATCCAGGAAATATCCCAGTGTCAGAGACCAAGAGTGGATTTCCAGGCTAGGCAGGTCCAGTTTACATCGCAGATCTTCTAGGTGTATTTACCTCCTAGGGCTACTTGCTCACTTTTCACTTTAAAAGTTTTGTAAGTGTAAAGTGGGAATGGTGCCACTAGGGTATTTAGGGGAATTAGGGTGGTTTCACAAACTCCAAGTCTGGCAGAGGGTATTTGAGAGATGCCTGTGCCTTTATCCATCACAGCTCTTTCAGCTAAATGCAGCTGTCAAGTTTGGGGATCTTGGACCAGTTTGTGAATCTGATAAACGCTGCAGTTCCTCTTCCTAGAAAAAATATTTACGTGCATGCAGACATGTTTGCACAATCTCAGAACTCCTGGGAATTCTGTAGTCCAAAAGGGGTGCTACTGACGGGCCTCCTCCAGCCCTGATCTACGCACAGTACCGGGTCACGGACCGCCCACTTAGGAAGGGTTGCACACCAACGATTTAATTTACTGGCTTCCTAAATTGCCATCAGGACATATTCCATGCCTGGAGGAAATCAAGCCATAATTTCCCCTTATAGTTAGTTTTGAGAAGCTGTCATGTCCAAGTGACAGAAATACCTCTGAGCAGAGAGCCTGGTACTTGACTGACACGTCTTCCAGCTGGCCTGCCATACCTTGTTTGAACAAATTTGGCCTTTTCAAGAAAAATCTTCTTTTTCTTGTTGGCCTCTTCCCTGTAGGACCGTGCGAGCTGCTACCCAGCCAGGTGATGTTCTGCTGACATCTCAGTCTTTGCTCCCTGTGTGGAATTTATAGCAATTATCCTTTGGTTGGTCCCTGTGTCTGCACGTTGGCAGGCCGCCCGCCTTCCATGTGATAACCACTTTGCAGCCGAACTCTGCCAAAGCCTAATGTCATCCCTTGTCAGATGTCGCCGGGGTGCGGGGGTCACTAGCGCGTGCCCATCCCCTCCTTTCATCTGCTGGTGCTGGGTCCCCTTGCACCGTGTTTCAAGCACATAATGAAGTTCAGGGTTGGCTGTGCTCCAGTTCATTTGAACAATGTTTGTGGTGAGCCTGGAGAATCCAGGCACCTTGGAATGCTTTTTTACGGCCTGCACTACCTGGATTGGTTTGTCTGGCTGTGTACAGCAAGTAAATGAACTGGATAATCGCCATATTTCTATTCCATTCTGTGCTGCATAGCCTGTGCCTCCGGAAACAAAACTTTTTTCTGCAACAAAGTCACTTCTCAAAAACAATTATGCCCCCTGGGGGTGAATATCTTTGTCATTGTGTGCCAAAGGATGACTAAACAAACTGGCTCCAAAACCAACTTTCCCCACTTAACTCTCATTTGATATTTTCAAAGAAGATCAATGAAGACAGCAACAAAAGCCTCCAGAAATTAACAAAAGCTGAGCTCCTAACACCACTGTCCCCCACTTCCCCCAAAACCTCTCTCCGCGCTGGAGTTGTATGGTCCAGGTGCCGTTTGGATTTTCTGTGTCTGTGTTTGAGGCATCTGTACCTAGGCATCTGGGGGTGCCGCTGCGTGCTGCTTCTCAGACTTCAGTATGCATCAGATGAATGGAGGATCTGGTGAAAATGCAGGTTCTGACTCAGTGGGTCTGGGCTGGTGCCTGGGAGCTCTGCATTTCTCACGAACACCCCACAATGCCTTTGAAGGTGCTCATGGGCAAAGCTCTGAGGAGCGGGCCCTGGCCTTTTCCTCTAAGATCTTTTTCCACTGTGATCAAACTGACCCCAAAACCTGGCCACTGGTGACTCTGTAGGGCCTCTGCGGGGCCTGCTCTGAGTCCTAACCTGGTTCTGTTTTTTTTTTTTTTTTTTTTTTTTTAATAGCCAGTGTAAACAGGAAGGCTTTGGTGTTTGAGAAAGCAAATAGATTTTAGTCAAATCCAGGCAGGATGCACCCTGAGATGAACCGTCATCCACTAGGAAGGCTCTGAGCTTGCAAGTCCTTGCTGGCGTCTCACGAGTTACTTGAAGTTCTAAGTAGAAAATTGTTCATCACTCAAAATTTAGAACAGCCTAGAGAAACGCAGTGAATATAATTTTTTGAGTCTTGAGACAGCGTGGAGCAAATTTGCAGAGCTGGAGTTTAAGACAAGGAAAGCTAATCACATCCATGTTATTCTTTTTTTTTTTTTTTTTAAACTCTTGGTCATTGTCATTTTTTTTTTTCTTTTCTGTTTTAGGTCTTTTTGAAAACCACCCGAATGGAATGAACGGGATACAGGTGGGCAAGTCGCTTGTGTAGACATTTTGTTCTCTCAACACAAGTGTGTACAACAAACCTGCTTCTCTGTTGGTAAGCAAGGTATTAACCTCAGCGGCTGCATCTTCATGTCTGAACCACAAGGGTCTGGCTGAAGGATCCTGAGTTCCCTGACAGCATACCACTCCGTGAGCGAGCAGGAACAGCTACAACAGGAAACATTCTGACTATTTATGGCTTTTTGTCCCTCCCCCATCCTGTCCCGAACGAAGGCTTTTGTTAGCTCTTTCTCTTTCATGGTAAGGCAGAAAAAGTGCCCATTTTGTGTGTATGTCTCCTGGTCATAGGTAAGTGAGGAGAAGAGGGTTTTGCTCTATTCTGTGGTATTTCCTGTGGTGATATTGCTTTTTTTTTTTTTTTTTAAAAGGTCAGGGCCCACTCCTCAGAGAAAGAAAAAGTATTATTTTTAAAAAATCTTGTGTAGAATTCTTATACAGGAAATGAAGAACATGAGAGGCTCTGGGGGTTGTTCTGAGGGCCTTCACTTTACCTCTAAGGAAGCCCAGAGAGACCCTGGTGTCTCTGAGAGACATGTGGAAAAGCAGTGCATTATGGGAGTTTCCCTGAGGTGCTAATTCTGAGCCCAGCTCTCACTGTAAAGAGTGTGGATGTGGGATATCTGGTTTAGCATAGAAGGGCTTAGGGCTGTGCAACACTGTGCAGAGTAGGGTGAGAGAGATGAGTAGGGAGAGCTTGTTTCCTTGGTGACATGGGACACAGGTGGGACCTGCTAGCTGTGGGTGGAGCAGTGAAGACCTGGAAGAAACTCTGAGAGACTTCCTGAGGGGGCAGTGGATTGAGTTTCATCTTGGAACAAGAATGAGGGCTGGGCATGGTGGGGAGAGCAGCGAGAAGAGGGGGAGAGGGTGGACCTGCCAGCTTTCCCCCCATGAGTGAGGTGGGCAGGGTGCAAAGCAGATGTGCTAGAGCCTGACAGAGGCCCATGGCCCCTCCTATCCTTGGTCCTTGTGCTGTGTCCCTTCACATGGGGTTGGCTTTGGGGGTCTCCATCTGCTGAACTCAAGCATTTCCTTCCTCCCTGTCTTCAGTGTCTGTAAAGCGCTCATGAAGTGTTAAATGACAAGCGGAATCCTAGCTTTTGCTTAGGTCAGTAGACCTAGATGTGGCTTTTAGGCAAATGGCCTTCAGATACATATATACTTCTCCCTCCCTTTCCCTCAGATGATTCAAAGTGACGGGGTACCTCGCTGTTGCCTTGAAGGCTGCTGCCTAGTTGAGTTACTTCTGTAGCGGGAACAGCGTCATTAATTTTCCCCTGCGCTGTGTGGGCTGTGAAACAGGAAAGTGACTTGATGGATCACAGTGCCACTTCAGAACGGGAGCCTTCGAGCAGGTGGGTGAGTGGGTTGGCAAAACTCTCTGGAGAGCTAATGCATTTGTGGAGTTCTCTGCAGAACTGCCCTTGGGGAGAGGGATGACATTTTGGAACAGCTTAAGTGTGAGGGGCCCTGGTGAGAACTGAGGGGCACAGAGGGGGGTGGGGTGACACTAAAGGGGGAGAGCGACTTGTCCTTGGCCACATGGATGAAACTGTGATGCGAAGCACGGGAGTCCTCTTGAAAGAGAAATCAAGTTGGATTTATGCTGGTCTAAGAGAATGAACCAGCATGGCAAGGGGGTTGGGCACCAGGTTGCACAGGGGGAGACCAGAGACCAAGCAGGCCTATTTTGGTGATCAAAGGGAAGTTTCCACTCTGACTGTCCTGTTTACAGTCTCTAGCTCCTGAAAGGCTGTTGGAGGGAGGGGTTTAGACTTATTTTGTGTGGTTTCCAAAAAAGAACTGGGGCCTACTTGGACTCTATTTGACAACAAACCGTTTAAAGAAAACAGGTGGGTCCTTGGGAAGGTCATTTTCTCCTCAGTGCAACAGTGACCCTGGTCTTTAAGGGAAGTATGTAGATGAGGGAGGTTTTGCCCTGGCTGACCCCTAGAGGCCTATAGACAAAGACGGCAGGATGTTGCCTACATTTCTTTCTCATTTCCTATGACAAGTCATGAAGCATTGTGCCCTTGCTGGAGCTAGTTATGCCGCCCTGGGCAGAATGTCTAGCTTCTTGTGGAGATGGAGGCACAGGAGAATTGGCTACCCCCCAAAAAAAACAAAACAAAACAAAACAAAACCCAAAAAACAAACCTTTGAAGAAGTGAGGGAATTAAAAATCTTAGTGTCTGTGTTGTTGTGGTGTAGAAGAACACTGAACTCAGAATCGCGAGTAGGCTCCTAACTGAAGCACTTGCTGCCTGACTGTGGGCAAGGCCTCTTGACTTTTTTTTTTTTTTAAAATACTGAGAACTGAACTCAGAACTTTGCGTTTGCTGGGTAAGCTCTATGCTGCTGAGCTATATCCCAGGTGCAAGCCTCTGATTTTTTAGCCAAGACGGGACTGATGACACTCCCTTTCCAGTACTGTTACAAGCAGTAAGTGAACTGACACAGAGGCAGGGTGTTGCGCAGGACTTGTGTGTGACTTGAGTCACTCAGTAAATGAGAGGTGTAGCCCCTTGCTCTCCCAGACGTCTAAAAGTAGCAGAGTTACCCAAGGACAAAGTACATTCTACACGTGGGAGCCCTCTGTATTAGTTTGCTAAACTTGCTGTAACAAACAAGCACAAACTTGGTGACTGGAAGCAGGAGAAATGTGTGGCCTTGGATCTGGCAGGAAGCAGCCTGACGTTGATGCAGTCTCACAGTAGGACAGCAGGCGGGTCCTGGTGGGAATCCCTCCTGTCTCTCCATGGTGCTTCTGTCTTCTCTTTGTCTCTTACAAGGACACTGGTGGCTGGATTTAGGATTTACCTGGTGATACAGAGTGACTCCATCTAAAGGAGGAACCTTAATTACACCCAAAAAGGCCCTTTTTTCTAAATAAGGTTGCCTCAGAGGTACTCGGGAGTTGGCCATATCTTTTCCAAGGCCATGACATCCTCTGTGAAGAGAACCCAGTGACACATTTTTGTCCTGGAGTGGCCTTCAGGAGCTTTTAGTTGCATAAGGAGATGGCACCAGACTCCTCAGCCTGTGCGATGGTGAGCTTGTGGAACAGAAAGGATGGGATCTAGGTAGGGACAAAATACAAGCCATGGATCTGCTCTGGGGAGGCTTCCCACACGTGCACTGGCGCTTGTCTTCTCCCTACACCTAGGGTCTGCTGCCTCCTGTACTCCTTCATCTACCTATTCTGGCTGTATTAGACCAAGAAAAATGATTACTGGTAGATTTGGAAATTACAGTCTTCTAGACAATAGTTATCCCCTTTAGTTGCCTACCCCCCAAACACTGCTTTGTTCAGGCTGACTGTGATTTCCACAAAGATGGAATAGAATGTAGTCATGGTAGTGTAAGGACTCAAAAGAAGATAGATAAAGAGATAAACAAATAAATAAATTTTGGGTGGTACCAGGAATCTAATTCAGGGCCTTGCGTTTTCTGTATCCTCAGTCGCTATAAATTTTTTTAAAAAGAGTGATCTAAATACAAAATGCATTTGGAAGAGTTAAAAAAAAATTAAGGTTTATTGAAAATGTTAATGTTTAATTATTTGACTGATCTTACATACCTATATCTATTCATCTGAACAGATTTGCTGATGAAAATATGTAATACAACCATTGCTAAATTTTTGTTCATGTTCTGAAATTCTGTACTATATGTACTCTTGCTTGTTACTGCTTTTCTATCTTTGTTTCTGCTATTTTTACTCTTTAAAATAAAATAAAAAAATAAAGTAGATGTATTTCACGATAAAAAAAAAAAAAAAAAGAATGTAGTCGTTAACTCAACTGTAAAGCTAGCTGGGGCCCTGCTTGGCATCCAAGCTGTAGCTACTCCTTGGCTTCAGAAAAGTCCAGACAAAGCAACCACCCTGGAGTGCTAGAGGAAGGGAAGGGAAGGGCTTCTGACATGTTTAACTGAATCAAGGATGTCCTAGCATAGAACTCCCTCCAGGAAGGGGGTCACCTGGGAGCTGAGCTGCGGAGGGAAGGTGGCACGGCAGCTCTCTCCAAGCTGCTTGTGGACCACTCCTGAGTCTTCGAAGAAGGTGAACTGGATGGAGTTAAAGCTGGTAGTAATTTCATCACTGCTCTGTAAGACAATGTAGCACAATCACTGCAGCTCTTATATAACTCTTGGCTAAAAAATAATAGAAAATGGGATAAAGCAAGAGAAGCAGAGCTTAGAGGGGACCTCCCTGTGCGCTGGGGTGTGGCAGCACTGAGCAGACCTGTTCTGGCCGTGGAGATGACAGTTGTGTTCAGTAAAGGTGGCAGCACGAGACATGCTCAGATCTTTGCTGCAGAAACGACCGTGGTGCCTAATAGATATTCTGTGTAGCAGAGCCGACTTCCCTGGGGCAAACTTCACCATCTATTTAAGAGATTTGCTGTGCACCTACCAGATGCCGCACAACTGCCGCACAATGTCCGGGTGACACAGATAATGGGAAGAATTCATTGTGGGCTCTTCTTCATGAAGTCCTCCAGGGACTGGGCCTAATATGAGCAGAGAGAAGCAAAACAGCAGTAGGATTTTCCCCTCACTCTATAGTTTGGAGAGGTTCAGAATCTGAAGTGCCATAAGTTAAAGGATATGTAGTCATGCTCAGCTTAGGTGTCTTGCTCAGAGATTCGAGTACCTTTCTTATTTTTATTTTAATTAAACATGTGTAGCCAGGCATGGAGACATGCTTCTAATCCCAGCACTCAGGGAGGCTGAGGCAAGAGGATCATAGCCTCACATCCAATCTGGGCAAGTTAGTAACTTAAAAAAAGCCTACCTCAAAATAAAACATTAAAAAAAAAAAAAAGGACTGGGGATCTATCTCAGTGTGAAGACCCTGCGTTCAACTCCCAATACTGCAAAAAAGGAAAGAAAAAGGCAAACATTATGTATACTTATTGTGCATATTATATTTTTGAAATATCTATCCATCTATTTGTTGGACTGGTTAAACTGGGTTAATGAACATGAATACACTTTGTCATCAACTTAACATTTCTCTTGTATGAGAATATTTAACATCTACTATCCGATCAATTTTCAAGAGTATAATACATAATTCACAGAAGCTCTGAATAGCCAAAGTAATCCTGGGTGAAGAGAAAAATTTAGAGATAATATATGAATTGAGAACATACTATAAAGCCATGGTCATTGAAGAAGCGCAATTCTGGCATAGCGAATGTGTGGACTGCAGGCTCAGGACAGAGAACCCAGAAATGTATCTATTTGTTTATAGACAACTTGATTTTCAACAAGGCCATGAAACTAAAAAGCTTCTGTCATGCAAAGGAAGCAGAACAGTGGAAAGCTAACCTATGGAATTGGAGAAAATATTTGTAAACTGCTCATGCAACTAGGAATTAATTTCCAGAATATATAACAAACTCAACACAAAAGCAAGCAAGCAAAGAATCACTACCACCACCAACAAATAATTTGATTAATCAGTGAGCCAATGACCTGTAAAGAGGATTCCCCAAAGAAAACATACATAGATGAGAGCAACAATTACACAGAAAAATGCTCAACTTTAGTAATCCTCAGGAAAATGCAAATCAAAACCCCAATGAGAGATTATTTCACCCTTAATTAGAATGTTATTAATGAAAAGACAAATCTGGTGAGGATGCAGAGAAAGGGAACTCCTTTACACTGTTAGTGAGAATGGAAATTAGCACAGCTGTGAAGGAAAATAGTGTGGAGGTTCCTCAAACAACCATAAAGAGGGCTATCATGAGATTCAGTTGCTCTACTACATATATATCTAAGGGGATTGAAATCAGCATATTAGAGAGATTTCTGGTTCTTGCAGTGCTATTCACAATAGCTAAGATGTAGAATCTTTCCCTGAAAGATTGGCTTGCCATGGATAGGGTCATGCAGTAGTCTTGAGCCCACACTGACAAGAGCACTCTCTAACCCCAAATTCCCCTGCCCTGATCCCTGGTACCTACCAGTCAGCTCTCCGTTTCTATGAGTTCAACTTTGAAAAAAAATCCAAGTGTAAGTGATTCATGTGATATTTGTCTTTCTGTCTCTGGCTTGTTCACCAGACACAGAGTCCTTGGGCTCATTTATGTGTTGTGTATAATAGGATTTATTTCTCCTAAGGCTGAATTGTACTCTATTGTGTATATATCCCATGTTTTACTTATCCATTTATCCATTAAAGGACTTCAGGTTGATCCTGTAACCTGGTTACTGTGGATAGTACTGGAATAAATGTGGGGGTATGTGTATCTCTTTGACATTCTGATTTTATTTTCTTTAGATATACAGCTGCTGGTGGGATTGCTGGGTTATGTCGTAGCTCTAGTTCCACTTGTAGCTCGACACACTTCCGAGTTTCCAGGCCTTGGCTCTTTCTTAAGGTGAGTCCTGGCTCTGCATTGAGAACCCAGAGCAGGGTTGGAAGAATTGGTGGGTTGCATGGATGAAATAGCGAGTGGAATCGTGAGCGCCAGGCTGGGGATATTTCAGGCTGGGCTAGAACTCTGCTGAGGCTCCCATTTGCGGTGGAACAATGTTATGCGTGTATTTCCCTTTCTGCTTTGCCCAGGCTCAGGCTGGCTATTGCACTATTTCTAGTAATTTGGTATTTGCCAGTCTCTGGTGCTGTGTATCTTGCTATTCCGGGGGATGGGAGTCTCTCTTTTCTGCTGAGGCCCAAGACACATTTCGGACAAGCTCCTTGGTGTTCCTGAACCTTTTGACCTGTGGCTCACAGCCCATGAGGGTTTAGCCTGGGAGCGTGGCGCCTCTATAGAGATCCTGGACCCATTCCTAGTTTCATGATGACTTTGGAGCTCTGCCTGCCTGTCCGTTTCCTGGGATACGCGGAGGACGCCTCCTTATCATTTTATTGCTAAGGCCCATTCTTTACAAACACTATGCATCTTTTATCTTCAAATCTGAGTTCTATCTGCGCTCCATAAAGTCCATATTTGGGCTTCTCCTATCAATACACACTTTTCTCAGGGCGGTGCTAACACCACTGGTGGTGAAGCCCAACCCGTTTTAGGGAAGGAATTCATCTTGTTAGAGAGAGCCGAGCTACTTACAAGGCAGATAACGTGCGGCAGCCCACTGAATTGATGGAGAGTGGCACTGGGGCTCAGACTCACCTATTCTTCATTCTTTGAATGAAGTCTATCTTCTGAATTACATGAACTGTGTGAAGCAGGCAAAGAGAGCAATGGCTCTGGAAACAAAAACAGAGTTCTTATCTTTTAATACAGAAGAGAATGCCTCAGGATATTATTATTTGTGATTTATGGGGCACATAGCAATATGGCCAGTGTCTCACCAAAGCAGGCCGAGGACCCTGACCCTCTGTCTTTGATGCACTCTTGTAGCTTCCCCGGGGCAATTTTGCACTAGAGAATAGCTGCAGCATCACAAAATTCTGACTTTAAAAAAAACAATCCCATGGAAGGGGCTGCTAGTACACTTGGATCTGTTTCATCCTAGCACAGATTTGGTTTAAGGCTCTCTGCACCCCTTCCGCCTTCTCACCTGATAATAGGTGAGGCTCATCACACTTGTTATCAATATTTGCCTGTAAAATATTTTTGATATGTTTCTTGATCAGTCTTGAATATTTGTGATGATTTAATTTTCCTTCTGAATAGATAGTTATACTGACAATACATGATAGAAATAAATGAAATCAACTAAATAGCACAGAGAAGACCAGCGTGGCTTCTTTTAAAGGCAAGAAGAGAGGAGAAGGCACATTTCCTTTCCTTCCTAATTTTTTAAAACTTTGCTTTGAAACACTTTCACTTACTAGAAAAGTTGTAGGAAAAGCACAAAGAATTCTTGTACAGCCTCCACCCAGATTGCTCAAATGTTAACATTTAACCACATTTGCTTTGCATTTCTTTCTTTGTGCATATTTATATCTATATGTTTTTTCCTGGCCCAATTAAGAGTGAGTAGAAGACAAAATAGATACTCTTTCATACATAAATACATTACGGAGAATTCTAAACTTTAGGATGTTCTTTTATATAACTATAGTGCAGTTATCAAAATCAGTAAGTTTATGGTGCTATTAAATCTACAGATTTTTGTCAGATTTTTCTTAATAATATCTTTTATAGCTAAAGGAAAAACTTAATGGGTTCTTGCTCTGAATGTTGATGTTCAACCTCTTTGCCTCCCCATCTGGGATCATCTACCCCACCTTTCTTTCACAGAGAGGGTAAGTTCTTTACCTTACGAAAGTTCATGGAAGTTGAACGGAACATGTTACCTTATTTTAATAAGCAACCACAAAAGTCACCTCAGGAGTCCCAAGGTTGAATTCTGAGAATATTAAAGGTGCTTTCTGAAAGGCTTCTTTTTTTGGCTGGCTCAGGCTGCCTCAAGGATGGGTCTGGTGAGCCATGTGGAGCTGGGGATTGAACTGAAGTCCCTGCGCCTGACTGAGTTTGCCCAAGCAGGCACTTCAAACAACTCAGCTAATGTTTCTGTTTTAATATTTAGATCTTTAATCCATTTTGACTTTAGTTTAGTTCAAAAAAATCTTAATTAACAAGAACTTAGAAAAAAGTCTTCTATCTAGAATTTATAAAGAACTAAAAAAGATAAGGGCTTCTAAATTTAAAGACCCAATTCAGAAACGGGCATCTGAGATGAACACATACTTCTCAGAGGAAGAAATACTAGAAGCTGATCAATACATGAAAAAATGCTCCACATCACTAGCCATCTGTGAAATGCAAATTAAAACAACACTGAAATATCATCTCACTCCAGAAAGAATGGCTTTCATAAAGAAATCAACCAACAACAAATGTTGGAGAGGCTGTGAGGAAAAAGGAACCCTTTTCCACTGTTGGTGGGAATGCAGACTGGTGCAACCATTATAGAAACCAGGGTGGAGACTCCTTAAAAAATGAGGACTAGGAATCCCATTCAATCTGGCTATCCCCCTACTGGGAATTTTCCTAAAAGAACTGAAGACATCGCATTATAGTGATATTTGTGCTCCTATATTTATAGCAGCATAATTTGTGATAGCCAAATCTTGGAAACAACCAAAATGCCCATCGCCTGAAGAATGGTTGAAGAGATGTGGTGTTTTTATACAATGGAGTATTACCCAGCTATAAAGAATGATAAACTTGAAGCCTTCATATATAAGTGGATGTATCTTGAACATATACTTATAAACCGGAAATAAACCAGACCCACATATGTAAATATCATATAGTCTTCCTAACATAAGAATTAAAAAGAAGAAATAAAAATGGAAAAGTATGATATAGTTAAGTGGAAAGAGATAATTTAAGGATTAAACAACAAAGAGAGAACCAGGAGAAAAGTTAGGAAACACGATAGGGGCAAAACCATGCATTTATATACAAAAGATAGTTAAGTCAATGGTCCTAAAAACCTCCCACAGATTTTTGAAACTAGCAGGTAATTGTAAGAATCTGCAGTTCTTACAATCAGACTTGCTGTATATCCTGATATCTGTGAACTAAGCAAATACACTGAGGAAAGCAATGTGTAACATTAAAATCATGCTTGCTATACCTATCATTCTGGTCTTCTAATTATGCACTATTTCTAATGTGACATCAGTTATTGCTATACTCTCTCAAGTAAATGTTTGTTTAAAAATAAAAGAAAGAAAGAAAAAAGGTAATAAAAAGGGAATATGAGACAAGGAAAAAGGTCATAGAAGTGTATTGCTACAATTTTTGTAAATGCTTAAGTTCCTCTATCTCTGTGTAGCAATGTGTAATTGTTTTTTTTTTTTCACATTCTATAGGGATTTAACATTTAGAATATCAACAATTGATAGAAAATACCTGTTTCACGTTATATCTAAGGCGTTTGATATTCAGAAAGATAGTGATAAGTTCAAGTGCCTATGTTACAGGGAATAATATCATTAAGCTTCTCTTCTGGAGGGTTAAGTTGGCAGAACAAATAATTGGAGAAAAAGAAGGGATACAAGAATAACCAATATTTTGGCTCTAGCCCTTCCAGGTCAGTAAGGACCTAGGACATAAAAGAACCTGTGCTGGAATAGCCTATAACTCAGTAGAGTCCCAAATTTCCTATTCAAGGAGATTATAGGGCCAGAGAGGAAAGTAGTCAATGATGTACAGTGTGCCTAAGGAGAGTCGCCTAGAGAGAAAACATTCTCTTAGGCTTCCACAGAGAGCAAATTGGTCAAGTAATGGCTGTGATCCATCCAGATGGTTGACACTGACAAAAGTTCTGCAAACGACAGTACATGGTTTCAGGGTAAATCCTGAGGGACCTGACTGATCTTGTCGGATACAAAAGTTACTTCTTTTTGTAATATAGGTTTTGCTTTATTGTGGTCTTAACCATTCAGCAGAAAAGTCTAACCATGAGGTATAAAAAAGAAAGCCATATTAATATGCTGGAGTATAGAAGGCTCAAGTCAACAGCTTCCAGTAATGCCAAAGGAGCTGATAATCCACTACTGTTAGGGACTACTGGACTATATATATACAGCTATTTTCTCTTTGTGCAATGAAAAGAAAGATCTGTACTAATGATGTAGTATAGATCATGTACTAAGAAATCACGTCTGCATCTTGTACTCTGAACATCCTCAATGAAGACAACAATACACAATGTATTATTATTATTATTGTTATTATTATTATTATTATTATTATTATTATTGCTATTGGCAGAACTGGGGAGCAGTCTCACGACTTTGCACTTGCCAGGCAGGCACTTGTGCCCCTGAGCTGTCTCCCTGGCTCCTACAATGTATAAATTATTGTAAAAAACAAAAAACAAAAACAACTGAGCTAACCTACAAGTCCCCACCTTAAAGTTGCTTTTTAAGGTTATAAAAAAAGAATTTATCATAAAAAATTTAAAAAGTACAGAAATGAACCAAGTAAAAATGACTCAGTCCTCCCTCCAATCTCACTTTCCCTTGAGTAAACATTGTTAAATTTGAACATTGTTTCAGATATTTTTGTGTTCATAAAATCGTATATTTATGCCATACTTTAAAAGACTTGGATCATGCTGTATATAATATGCTACATAACTTTCTTTCTTTCTTTTTTGAGACAGTTCTTCCTATGTAGTGCAGGCTGGCACTTATGTAGCCTAGATTGCCCTAGAACTTGGATCCATCCTCCTATCTCAGCCTGTGGAATGCTGAGCTTACAGCTATGCACTACTATGCCTGGTTTAACTCTCCTCTCCTCTCCTCTCCTCTCCTCTCCTCTCCTCCCCTCTCCTCCCCTCCCCTCCC